>PVJD01005136.1:0-121020 GCA_004026545.1 Mormoops blainvillei | reverse complement strand
GATGTGTGTGTGTGTGGGGGGGGGGGCGCGTTAAATGAAACAATTTAAAATGCACAAAAACAATAGTCCCCTCTATTCCCTACTAGTAACTATGGCTCCAAGCAGCAAAAAGTAACCAAAAATTAAGGGGATCATTCTTATTCTGGCTGAAGACCTGATGCTGGTTAAACTCTGAATGCTGCCCGTCACAGAACTCCGGGAACTGGAATACGTGTGTGGCCAGCTCACCGGTCTCTGCTGACTGGCCTCAGTGCGGAGCAGCCCACCCGCCAAGCACCTGCCAAAGCACAAGTACGAGGACTCGTTCTGAGCTTTCTCTTCAGTTTACGAAGAGGCTCAGCACATCCCTCTGCCCGTTCAGTGATGGGGTGAGGGACACTGTCGGGGGTTTCTGTGGATAATGAAATGCAATCTGACAAAAGTTCACAAAGATAGATTATCAAAGATGTTTGCTATGATGTTGTTTAAAATAGCCAAACATACGGAACAACCTCAGGGCTCCAAAAATAAAGGTCTACTTATATCGATTATGTTATATCCACAAACTGGAATTCTGTGTAGCTCTTACAAAGCAAACTACTACTCAGTGGCATAGAAAGACAGCCACAGTATATTGCTAAATGATAAAAGGAGGTCATAAACAGTCTGCAAAGTGTGATATACACGTACACTTTTTTTTCCTATATGATGAGGAAAAAGAAGTGTATACAACAACATGCTTAACACTGTTCAAATGGTGGGTTATAGCCCTGGCAGGCAGCTCAGTTGGTTATAGCGTCGTCCTCATACGCCAAGGGCGCGGTTCAACCCTGTCAGGGCACATAAAGAATCAATCAACGAACGCCTAACTAGGTGGAACAACAAATCCACATCTCCGTCTCTGTTTTGTCTCTCTCTCTCCCTCCCTCCCTCTAAAATAAATAATTAAAAAAATATTTTTAATGGCAGGTTTATAGATTTTTTAACATATTTTTTATTTATATATATATTTAATATATTTCCCAAAATGCCTACACTAAACGTATGATTTTATTATAAAAAATACAGTTGATCCTTGAACACTCAGGGGTTAGGGGCACAGACCACCCGTACAGTTGAAAATCTGCATGGAACCTCAGCTGGCCCTCTGCTCACACGGGCTCCTAACCACGGATCCAAAATACATACAAGTTAGTCGTTGTGTTGTCCTGATACTAAGGCACTTTCCCCTCTTTTATATTTTAATATTTCTGAAGATGGGGCTTTTTTTTTTAAGATTTTAGTTTTAGATGGAGAGGAAGAGAGGGAGAAAGAGAGGGACAGAAACATCAGTGCGTGGTTGCCTCTCACACGCCCCCTACTGGGGACCTGGCCCACAGCCTAGGCATGTGCCCTGACTGGGAATCGAACCAACAACCCTTTGGTTCACAGGCTGGTGCTCAATCCATTGAGCCACACCAGCCAGGGCTTAAATTGGGACATTTTAAGTCAGTGCAGATATTTAATGTAGTGTCTCCTTGTTCACCCCAAAATTCTATTGCTAAGTCAACAGTGACTGATAACTGAGGAAACGTGGTATTCAAAATGAAATAAATTAGAACGCAGTGGTCTTACTGCCTTGGGCTGTGTCGGGGCTGGTGGGCTTGATGACCCTGTTGGCATCCTCATGGAGGGCTCCAAACCAGTCTTTCAGCCGAGAAGCCAGGTTCCTCAGCTCCTTGTCCGTGCAGGCTAGGGAGAAGCAGAGGGAAGGGACCATGAGTCGTGGGCTTTCCCCTCTCGTCAGCTCTGTGCCCTCACCATGGGGTGCTATCAGCAAAGCCTCGCCCAAACACAGCTCCGTCTCCAGCCACAATATAACTCCTCCCCACACTGTGCTGCCCTGCCCCCGAAGGTGTATGGCAGAGCTCCAAAGCTCTGGGCAGCTGCTGGTCCTGTGAGCTGTGGACCACCACACGTAGGCACACCCCTCAGGACGCTGAGACCCCTCAGGGAGGCTAGGGCCCCCTGGGCAGCCGCGCTGGTGGCAACAGAACTTTGGGCTGCCTCCGAGCTGGGAGAGCAAGCTGTCGTGGGCTCACCGTTGTGACCCAGCCTCAAAGACGGTCTCAGAGGCCTCTTGCTAGCCCAACAGAGCCTGCTCTTGCCATCTGCCAGAGAAGATCACATTGTCCACTAAACTCACAGCAAGACATGACCCCTCAGGAGTAGCTAATGCTCTTAGGGAGAGTCAGCCTGGGACTTCAAAAGGTCCCAGGAAAAGCAGGCTCTCACTTTTGTTTTAGTCCCAGGTTTGGGTCTGTGGGTGTGGGTTATTTTGTTAGTCTTTTCACAGACTGACTTCACTTCCCCCACGGACACAGGATGCCGTCCCCAACGAAGAGTTCTTTCTATTTGCAGCCCGCCTGGACTGTCCAGCTCACATCTGAGGGAGGACAGAGTAACTGGGACCAAGAAACGCTCCTTTGGAGAACAAGAAAATCTGGGTGGGTAGGAGGGTTCAGGCTATCTGAGTGTCTCACGGAGTGCTGAGATGAAACTTGAGGGAAGAAATCCCAAAGAAGTGCCCGTGGTGCAGAGAAGGGGGCTGACGTTCCCCAGCTCCCCCATTTTACCCTAATTCTATGTCCTGAGAATCTCGACAGAGGGTCCAGGCAGTGAGCTGCCACCTGACGCAGAAAAACCAGCAATGGATTTAGTGGCCTTTAGCGTCTGGGACAGAAATTAGAGACCTGCAGGGCCAAAATCCCCGTAAGAAGGGGCAAAGAAGTGAACCCTACAACTGTCATTTTCCCCAAATTCTTAATCTACAGGAGGCAGGTTGGGAAGAAGCCAAGCAAAAACAATGTTACAACACAGCCGAGTTCTGAGCGCAGCCTGGTACTGCCAGGACGGCACGTAGGTTAAAGCTGGACTCTCCCCACGCAGAGAGGCGCCGGCCGGTGCCCTGGGCTCTCTGTCGGGAGGCGTGGGACCGTGAATGGTCAGTGAGCAGACCAGCTGGCCAAGCTCCAGTCCAGTTTCCAGGGGATGCGGGCGCTCACTGAAGAGAGGTGTTAGCCCCCATCTGCCTCGCAAAGGGCAGGATGAATCCTCTCGAGAAGAAAGTAACATCGTCCAGACCCTCTCCGCACTCTTAACAATCTGGGCCGTCTCCCACCCTCCATTCTGGGGCAGGTGAGCAGACCTGGGCTGCGGCCCTGCGAGCTCAGCCCCTCGTCACGCCTGCTGCCCTCCTCCAGCCGGGACCCAGATCCGAACTCCACAAAGCGTGAGTGACTGTGCGTGAGTGGACCCCAGTTATAATGACCTCAAGACCGGCCTTGCTTTCAGCAACCAGGACACGGCTGCATCTTACAACACCAGCCAGGAACTGGCACCGGGAGCCGACTGGACGGGCGGCGGCGCGCAACAGCTCTGCGCCCACACTGCCGTGGCAGGAAGACCCGCTGCACCGCAGACTGGCTCGGTGACTCAGACGAGTAACTGAACTGCTCAGCGACTCAGTTTCCTCATCTGTACACTCAGAACATCATTGTGTGACATAAACTAGACAAGGTGTGCAACTTGCTTAGCAAACACGTGTCGTGTGGTAATATTCACCGTGTGAGAGCTGTGGTTTCTATTCACACTATTGTTGTTTCTGAGCATTTATCAGTAAGCCTAGAGCAAGCATCACAGCATTCAGAAGACCAGTAAGACAAAGGCACCTAAACAAAACTGGCTTTGGCCACACAGGATTTAGGTGAAGACGGGCACTTGTGCTGGCCAGTATAGTGGCCACTAGCCGTGGCTATTTACATTTAAACTAATTAAAATGAAGACCACAATTTAGTTCCTCTGTTGCACCCACCCCATTCCAAGCACTCCACAGTCACACACATCGCAGCGACTCCATGGGGGGGACACGCAGGCAACGCGGCACTGGGTAGCACTGGATGAAGTGAGCTCTCCCTTTGGGGCTTCACACTTCCGGAGGTTCACGACGACACCCTCATGCCCCTCCAGTCTTTAAAGGTGGGCAGGTCACAAGCCTGCTCAAGCCAGGAACCAGCATCTCATGCTCAGGCATGTGCACAAGCAGGAGGGGAAGGGGTTTTTCCTGATACTGCGACTCACAGCTTCGCGCGGGTGCCAGGCCAGCCTCGCCTCGGGAGCAGGCCGACACCAACAGGCTCATTTGCCCCAGTGCAGGTCCGCTGGGGGAGACAGCACCCACTTTTCTGCCTTTTCAGATGCTACACCGCTCCAAACAGGAGAGGGTGTGGTCTGAGGGGACGGGATGTAGACTCTGTAGTCAATCTCACGTTTGAAAATGCGAAGTTCATAGCATCCGCTTCTTCTCAAGTGCCATGTACACCATCTATTCTACACGTTCTCTCAGGCAGGAAAACTGCCAAGTCCCCCTGCGAAGGAAATGATTCCCCACGTCCCCCGGCAGGGTAAATGAGTCACGCTGAACCAAAGCCAGGTGCCAGTGCAGGCGATCTGTGTCTGCAGGAGACAGCCGGATTCCGGATTTCCCCCGGGCTTCCCAGCGCGCCCGGCTGCGCGGTTCTGTCCTTCGGGCGGAGTGCAGGCACAGGGTGCCGCGGCGTGGGCCGAGAGAGATGGAAAAGCAGAAATGGAGGTGGCTGCACTGTTTGGGGGCCCTGTTCACTCATGCGGTCCTCAGCTGAATGGCCCCTAGGCGGACAAAGCCAGGCGCAGCCTGCCTGGAGCCAGACGTATCCCAGAGAAGAGAATGAAGACGGCGGCCTGCCGAGAGCGGTTTGTTCACATGAGGGGTTCCAGCCACAGCACAGGGGGAGAAAAGCCCTTGCCTTTTGACGTGCCTGTCATAGCCCCCGATATTGGGTGTGGCCTGAGGATGGGGGCTTTCAGAAAGGGGGCTCACGGGGTACATCCCACACACTCAGGTCCTTCCTGCGGAGAAGGAACTTTTATGGGGAGAAAACTACAAAACGGTGTCTGCCTGCCATGCTGGCTCTGCCCCGAGGCAGCCAATCCCTGCGATTTCTAGAGGGGTGTCTGACAGCCTCTCCACTCCTCCTGCTGAGAGAAGCAGGGACTCCTCAGAGGAAAGATGGGGCTGCCTTGGGAGAGGATCTGATTCAGACCTGACCCCCTTCCCACCAGGCTTCCTGGGCCCCCCACTTTCCTCTTGCCCCACAACCCTGGCCCGGCTTTCACGCGCTCTCATTCCCCCAGTCTCTGCCCAGCATCTTCCTCCTCGGTGTTTCACATCCGCCTAATTGTTCCTATTGGTCACTCCCCATCTTTCTTACCTCAGTCTGCTCCAGTGTGGCCACCAGGGAGTTGGCTGCATCTCTGAGACCCACTGACCCCCAACCTCGGCCTCCTCCAGTCGCCAGAGAACGGCCCTTGGGGCCAACTCCTGGGGACCACACTGGGTCCCTATAAAACCCCCTGGTTCTTGCTGTCTCCACTGACAGCTCCTGTCACCACTACCCCCTCCCACCAAGACCGTGGTCTCCTGCCTGTTCTCATTCCCCGCATTCCCTTCCCCGCCCAGCAGCCAAAGCAATCTGTCCTGTGGGCGTCCAGCCAAGTCGCCTCCCCACGGAGTAGCTTCAGAGGCTCCCAGTCGCACTGCCAACACGTCCCAGCTCTGCAGGGCAACTGTAGGATCCAACCGAGGTGGCCTGGCCATCTCCGGTCTGTCCTCTCTCTGTCCCTCCCAAACACTGTCCCCTGGAGCTCTCCTTCTCTCTGCCTTGCTACTGCCAACGCCTCCATCAGACCTCTGCCTTAAAGGGCCCCTCAGAGGGCTTCCCCAGCCCTCCAGCTAGGTGGGCTTTCCTTTGTCTAGGCTTCCAGTGGCCGGCTCCTTGGATGGCATGCATCACCCCGGTGACAGACTTCTTGCCCGTGCCTGTCTCCCGTCCAGGCCATACGACATGAAGCATGCCCTGGTCTGGCCCGCCCCCGGGGCCCAGCCTCTTATGCGGTTGGTTCCCGGCATGAAGAATGCTCTGGATGCTACTTACTGAGTATAATAACCCTCGTCGCCTTTCGTAAATTTTAATGTGGCCATCTGCAGAGCATCCTAATAAAGCTTAGCTCATAGCATGATTCCAAAGAGTAAGATGAAGTCGGTACAACACAGCTCAGAGCTGCCGGCCTGTGTCAGGGACTTACGTCCCCCCTTCCCATATCTCAAATATGTGCGTAATAGGTTAGGATTTTATTGTCGTGCTTTTTCTAAATCCGAGGAGACGCTTGCGATGTAGAGAATAACTTCCCCCCTTTACTTATTTTGCAGATGGGATACAGTCCACAAGATTCGGGCTGCAATGTGCGCCTGCCTCTCCCGTGGGGAAAAGCTTCATGACGGGAGGGGCCGGCCTGACTTCCCCGCACCTGTATTCTCAGCGCTCGCCGTCGGGGTATATACAAAGTAGCTGTTCAAAATGTGCGTACCGAAAGAACGCACACTGGTCCCAAACTCCCCAAGTGCCACAGCTGTGGGGGCAGAGACGGGTCTGGGCCAGGCTGCTCTACCGCCGGGCTGGCCCTGGTTGCCAGGACGTCATCCTGCATAGACTGGGCTTGCGGGAAGCCAGTGCTAATGGAGGAAATTAATATACTAGGTCCATATCCTGGGCTGGACAAAATGAAAACATCAGGCCTCGCGTGTGAAGAACTTTCGCCATGATGCAGGCGAGGCGGCCAGCCGAGAGAGCAGGCGGAGGGGCCGCAAGTCAGGCTCCTGCCCTCATTAGCGTGGGTGGTCCTTCCTAGAACTTGCGGAGCACGGTATCACAGGCCAGCCACTGGGGCTTCCTTGGGGAAAAGTGGAATCCACGGCATGTGACTCCAAAATGTACAAAAGCAGCTCCCGCCCCAGGAAAGCGTGGCGCAGGCAGGGGTGGCCGGGTAACCTGGGGCTCTCCCAGCGGGCACTGCCTGGCCCGGAGATCGGAACACGGCGCAGTAAGCAGGTGTAAATGAGGCACACGCAGGCGGCACCGCCGTGGATAGCGTATAAATAGCCCTGGGAAGAAAATGTGACCGCCTTCTCCACCTGGGAACCCTCCCCTCCCCACCCAAGGCCTGGCGCCGTGAGGCGTGTTAAGCCCGACGGGACTTGAGTGCAGGGAGCAATCACAGCCCGGGGGACACCTGAGCCACCCAGCCGGCGAGAGGAAGGAGGACGCACGGCTGCCAACACTGCAGGGCAGGAAAGCTGTCGCCCGGGCATGGCAGCCCTGGGGGTCGGGAGGGAGGGAGGGAGGGCTGCTCTAACCTGCTGGCTTTTGCTCTTGGGGAGGTTAGCCAGCCTGGGCATCAGCTGCTGATGGACAGAGAGGGTCAATTCTCAGCTGGGCGAGTGAGCACAACCGGGCTCTGCCCACCCCCCAGGGCCCCCACCACCCCAGCCTCCTGGATCCTCAGTCTTCCTCAGACACATCTAGGGGTGAGTGAATGGCAGGCAAGGCCATCATTTGGGGAGGGGAGAGGCAGGGCCGGGAAACCCGGCATCTTTGAAAAGCACCCTCGGGGTGATAGCTGCGCCTTCCCAGTGGTCTCTGATGGCCCCGGGGACTGAATGACACTCCCCGAGGCCCTCGGAGGGTTACACAGAAACGAGGCAGACAGGGAAACCATCAGAGGAGGTGATAAAAGTCATAGGGGAGGGGATAGAGCATAGAAATTCATTACTCAAAGCTGTGGTATCATATCTAATAGAGCGAGAGAGAGCACATGCTGAGTGTGTTTGGGTGTGTGTTACAAACCCCAAGTGAAGCCACATTTGAACACCGGACTGAGGGTGTTTGAAAGGGCAGGTCTGACACACAGGCATTGTGAGCTATCTGTAAACCTCTGCTAAGGAACCAATGACCGGTGTATTCTTGTAACTCATGGAACACCAGCTAAAGAGCCGAGGGAGACGCGTGTGCCACCTGTCACATGGGCCTCCCTCCCTCTCGCACACGAGCCTCTCCCATGCTTAGCTCGGGGCTTTGGCAAAAGCCAACATGAAATCAAGCAGAATTTCATTTCACCTTTCGTGCCTCCGAAAGTAATTAAAGAGCTGAGCAGACTGGCACCGTCTCCGGAGCGGACCAGGAGGCATTCCGACCTCATGCTGGCCCTTCCTCTCCCCAGCCCGCCTCGCTGCAGCTGTGCGGCCTACTCCGTCCGAGAGGCGCTGGGTCAGCTCCCCAGGAGTGCTGGCGGTGAGTCTCCTGCGAAAGGTCCCCTGAGCCCCTTCAGACAGAGACTCAGCAGAGCCTGGATTGGAGCCAACACAAGGAGACCCTCCTGAACCACCTTGCCTGGGGGTAGCCTCTTTTTTCTGCTGTCCTCGTGCTGCTACTGGCCTTTGAGTGCACAGGGCGCACAGGGCTCCTCCTCCCCGAGGGGACCCTCATGCTGTGCGATATCTCGCACACAGCAAGTGCCCCGGGGTAGGGACATGTGCAAGGGTGCTGGGGTGGGGGCGCACTCCCTGGGAGCATGAAGGAGAGAAACGGGGCGAGGCTGCACCTCCCTCAGAGACACGGGCTCCGCAAGCTGGCGCTCAGACAGGTGAGGGCGGTTCCGGTCAGAGCGGCAGCCGGAGCCCCTCTGCTTTCAAAGAATCCTGGGGCGGCAGCAGAGGGCGACCAGGCCCCAGAGAAGAAGAGCCAAGCGCAGGGGCCAGCTCTGCTGTCCTTGCCCAGACTGGACAGGCGACCGCCCAGCTCCAGCTCCCTCACCTGCAGAATGAGGGTGGAAACAGAACTAGCCCACAGCATCGAAAGGAGGGAGGGACTGGAGGGACTGGATAGAGTGGACTTAGGCGCTCAGCGCTCGCTGGCTGCGGGCTCTGACATTTGTGTTTGTGGACACAGGGGACACGATGATCTCCTAAATGGGGAAGTACAGGACTCAAGATCTGGCTCTCATGTGAAGTGACTGCCTGACGCTAGCCAGTAAGGTACGACCCTCCTGCCGTTGATCAGGGTTAGGCGGCCTCTCCAAGGCCTATAGACAGTAAGTGGCAAAACTGGCATTTAGACGTGTCTCCTAATTTGAAGTTCACTGATCTGCATACAAGACACAGCCCCAGGTGCCTCACCTGCGCTTCCGCCCAGTCCCAAGCACTGCCGTGCGCCACACCCCTCCGCGGCACAGCTGTGCCTGCGCTGCGGCCCGGAGACCGGCTTCTGGGTCTGGCTGGCCCGGATCTGAACACCTGCTCCCAAGTGTGCAAGCGGTTGTTTTTCACCTAAGTCACTGCTCTCCTCTAAGCCTCTGTTTTCTTCATCTGTAAAATGGGGACAATGACAGTGTCAACCCCGTGGGATTGTGGTGAGGATGTGTTGGGAAGATTAAGCTTTCAAAAAGCCACAGGCAGCCACCAGCATCCTCTCTGAGGAGCTCCAGGGGCGGGTGGCGCTTCCTCCAGGGGCTACTGGGTATTAAGCTCCAGCCGTGAGTGTGTTCAGTGCCACGAACACAGTGAGCCTCCTGGAGGGGTTTTAAAGCACATACAAGGGGACCCCCATTTCTAATGGGGGTCACGTAACAGAGATCTGAGCCAGGTTACGCTTGCTCAAATCACATTGCTGCTTTGTGTAACTCCAGTTTTCACTTCTCAGGGCCTAAAACATCAACCTATGTGCCTGTTCTCTTATCCGTAGACAATGCATCATTCTATGTAAAAACAGGCCTAAACAAAGGAATTAGGATTGCTTTAGTCAGGAGCTTGCTGATAAAGTCCCTCTTACAAAGCAGTCTTTGAGAGAGCTTGAAATACTGAGGCATAAACTTGGAGGACGATGAGTTAAACTAATGGTACAACCTACAAGCGAAGATGCATAAATTTCCCTACTAAACCCATTAAGACCATTCTTAGTAACCTGATCTGAGAAGCCTTTAGTGTTTCCCTTTATTCTAATGATACTCCTTCATCTGGAAAGAGAAATGCACTGGGAGCTGGAACACCATTTGTAAATGTACATCCGTGTAGTGGCACCTCCATTTCCCCTGAATAACCCCGAGCAGGGGGTTAGCTGGATGAAATGAGCTAGCAAAGCATCTGATAAAGTCCAGACTGCAGGGTAAAAAAAAAAAATTATTGAATATGTGAAATACCGGTTAGAAATGCCCACTCTGGCTTTACTTGTTTCCCAGGCAGGGGGCCCAGAATAGACGAGCAGAGAAAACAGCAGTTTTACTGAAGAAGTTCATGGCGGACCAGCCTTGGTAGGCCCTCAACGTAAAAGACTAAACTGGAGACACGGCAACTGCTTTTCTCACCTCAGATTGGCATGGGCAGGTGCTTCAGGACAAGGTGTGGGATACAGCAGTGGGCAGAGCCCTGGGGGAAGGGGTCGGGCTGCTGATGGCTGACCCCTGCCTGGGGACATCCCCCTGCAGAGAGGCAGAGTGAGTGCCTGCAAGTCCACCTGCACTTTGTTAATGCATGAGCATGAGCTGAAGACAGTCAGGGAAGGCTTCCAGGAGGAGGCAGGGCAAACCGACGGAAGGTCAGGGTAAGTGAAGCGGAGTCTGAGGAGGACCTGCCTTCTGAAACCGTAAGGGGGTCTTGGGCTGTTCCGAACCCTGCCGGGCTCAGGGTCTGACTCAGCACCTCTCACCTGCAGTTTGCCTCTGCCCCGGAAGCCTCGGGGCATGAAGGCGGCATCCCGGCTTCAAGGGTGTTCTCTGGACTCGGAACCTTGTGACGGACACAAAGATGAAATAGTAGCTCCTGTCACTTCTGTTTCTAGAAACACTACCATATTTGATCAAAATTGCCTGTTTAGACGTCTAGTATCTAACAAGGCAGAAGGACATAGCTAGCAATTTCCATCTTCCCCTTCGTATATAATCAACAATGTAAACAGAAAAAAATCACAAATTCCATTTTCAGTAGAACCTGTAGAAGAGAGCTGTATTTGAACAGTACATCAGAAGCCACCCAGATGGAATGAACGTCCGGTGGGTGGCTTCTGATGTATTGTTCAAATACATAAAGAATTAAAAATAAATAAAAACGTTCCTGATGGGCAAATGGCTCCTCCTGACGTGACCGACCAACGTTTTCTGTTCAACAAGAACTAAGGGACCTGACAGAAAAGACGGCCGAGCAGAAGCTGTGCGGGAAGAAGCGCCAGCAAGAAAGCAGGCAAAGAGCGAAGCACCAGGGAGCAGCCGGCCGCAGAAAACACCTACGAAACTTCTCCCTAAAGCAAGAGGTCCCTCCAAAGCACAAACTCACTGTAGCAAAAGCCCTGGGGACAGGCCTGAGCAAAGCTGTGTAAGAAACCATCTTGGGCCTGATGAAATAGTAGCTATTATTGTTATTTCTGTTTCTAGAAACACTATTATATTTGATAGTCGAACTGACATATTGAGAAGGCACAGTGTTAGCCAGGGAAAATCAGCCTAGAATGGTCCATGCTGAGAGATCTGTCCTAAAGAGCCACCCTCTTGGGCCTGAACTGTTTCATAGAAACAGAAAAGAAGGACAATGCAGAGCAGTCATTTGAGCAGGAAGCCATCTGTCACTGGTGATGCACTAGAGCAAAGTGCCTTAGGGTTGTGACGTCTGTACCCGGAGACGGGTTCCTCCCCTAGCATCCACAGGACTCCCTTTGAATGGGTAGGCCAGTAACGTCTAACTTCTTCCAACAATAGTGTTTTTCTTAAGATGCTGGCACATTGATTAAGACATATACATGTACATACATATGTCTTATCTATACACACACAGCGTCCGGCAGAAGTAAGGCCTGCTTAAGTGTGGTTGGTAGGGTAATAATATGGGTGTAATAATTTATATTTTACTTTGAACATTTCACCTAAAATGTCATATCGTGTGCTTGAGTGTGATACTGTTGTCACACAATTACATGCTTATGATTTTGAAATAAAATATTTTGTCATAAAAAAGGGGACGTTATTTGTGCTAGACCCTCTAATATGAAGGAAAACATTGTGGAAAAAGCCGCAAAACTTACCACAGAACACTCAGCAGAACAATGGAAAGGTGAAAATGTGGACTGATTATAACATGAATTAAAATGAAATTGTCACATTTGAAGAAAGATGATAATGTATAAGAACTCAGAGAAGAGATGGACAGACTCTAGAGAAGATGGCTTGTGAGCATTTAGATCCCAGGAAAGAAGTAAAACAAAACAAAAAATCAACAACAACAATGACGAAAGCTCAGAATCATCATTAAATTGAAGCCAAATTAAAAAGGCACAAGAGAGAACAGACACTGAGGAAACTCAGGAAGACAGAGGGATGCCAGGAACTACAAGCGTGAACAACATGGGCAGGAAATAAAGAAGGAGTTACAAAGGACTGGAGAGTAGATGATGCTACAGAGAAGAGGCAAAGGAAACCCCACACATGCATAATTGAAGCTTCCGAAGATACCAAAGAAAACAACAGGACATAAATTTAAAATATAATTAATCAGACCATGCCTGAAATAAAGGAAGAGTTGAATTGACATGCTTAGAAGGAACAGCATTAGCTAGCAATGGCCCAAACTAAGATGTATCCTAATGAAATTACTAAATTTTAAAAATACAGAAATATTGACAGAGTAGTAGAAAAGGTAGCCACATAACTTATGAGAGAAACAAAATAAATAAGGCTGCCCTTGGATTTCAAAACAGCAATGTTAAAAATCAAACTCTGGAGCAGTATCTATGAGATAGTCAAGGACGGAACGCTGAGCCCAGGCCTCTATGGTCTCCCGAGTTACCCGCTTTGAACACACGGGGCCTTGGGGGACATGGTTCCTATGCGCCCTTCACTGTAGCTGACTATGGAGATGCCGTGGGAAATGCATATATTTATGAATGAACAAAGGTGGTGATTAAGTTGACAGATAAGAATGCAAATACTCCACAGTCTGACAAGGAAGAAATGATACAGCTACCAAAAAAAAAAGGAGGAGAGGGGAGCAAGGTGCAATTAGGGCAAGTTTGCCAACTGCCTTATGCATAGTAATTTGAGGATTAGCTAACAGCATCAAAAGATGACAAATTAAAGAACAGAAAAACTAATATATTTTATAGAACAAAGGTAAACTCTAAGATGGTAGTTATATTAACTATTAAGTGATAGAAGACAGGGAGGGGAAATGGAAAACGGAAAAAGTAAAAGGTGTAAGAATCGTATTAGTTTTGGCGCTGTTTAAAGTGGTAACACCCCTGAATATGAAGAATTACATGCCGCCCCCCACAAAAATAGAACACACAGTGGGGAAAATATAAAGGAAAACAACAAAAATAATGGAGCTGATAGGATCAAACATATTCACATCAGTAAGTCTAACTGGGTTAAAATTCACCTCTTAAAAGAGTAAGATTTTATTTTCAGACTGAATCACAGAGAGAAACCTAACTCCATATAGACTGCAGGAGACGCAACAATGGCAGAGTGATTCGGAAAGACTGTCAGATAGTTTGACTTCAAAATTACACTCTGTGACTATGATCTACAAATATGCACATGGCTGGCAATAATTGGAAAACTCTGTAGCTACTTGCTTGATGTGCAAGGATCTCCAAGATATATTAAGTGAAAAAAGCAAAATGCAGAACAGAATGTATCGCGAGCCACTGCCCGTGTTAAGGAGGGAGCGGGGGCAGGAGCCGTGCTTGTGTGGACTGCTCTGTGCATCAGGGACCTCGAGGGCCACGGGAAACTGGCGATGGCGGCTTCTGTTCTACACGGGGTGGGTGCAGAACGGAGAGTGGGCAAGAATGGGAGGAAGAATGCCGGCACTACTTTTAATACATTTTGGTTGTAATGTGAATGTATAAATTTAAGTGCGTCCTTGTCTGTCTCCCCACTAAACCATGCGGTCCCTGAATGTAGGGACCCTGTGTCTCACTCAGCTGTCTTCTCAGCACTGAACTCGAGGCCCAAAACAACACAGGTGGCCAGCTGAGGTTTGCTGAATGAATCAACAAGTGACAAATGAATGACTGCATGCAGTGCAGGGCAACGGCCCCGGGGTGGGACAAAGCTCCAGTGATAGGACCCCCAGCGCCCCGTTAGCTATGTAACTCCAGACAGTTTGCACAACCCATCCATTCTAATGCTACATGCTAACATTTTGCTTTCTAACCCAAAGGGGAATGATAACCCCTTAAAAATTCCCTTAAACATGGGAATTTTTAAAATCAGCGGTCTCTGTGCTGTTCTCCACCCTGCCCTGTGACCATGGGCAGGTCTAAACCAGTTCCAATACCCCTGAGTAAGACACTCTGGGAGCACAGAGGTGACCAGGACACAGCCCTGGCCCAGGGCTCTGACTCCTCTCTCCTCATCTGTAAAAGGAGAAGGTTTCCCCTCTGAGTTGGTGGATGTGACCGAGGAAGACCTGAGCTGACTGCTCTCCCAGAATGCTCTTCCCTGGCGAGCCAGAGCTCGGTTCAGCGTGTGTGTCTGTGGGGTCCCCTCACCACCTACCGGGGAAGCTTCAACTACCCCTCCGGGGGTGTCCCAGGGCCATCTGCCCGCAGTCCCGCTTGTCTGTGCTACGTCACACACAGCCTGTCGTCCCTCTGGACCCTGAGAGCTACCGCAGCAAGGACTGTGCAGCGGCCACGTCTGCACCTACCCCAGCCCCTGGCAGAGTGTCTGGTTAGAAGCTGGCATTGACACAGAGACACAAAGAAAGTAATATGAACACTTTGAGTGAAGTGAAAACACAATGAAAGCACTGAAAATGAACACGACAAACAGGTCAAGAAGGAAGGTGGCCAGTGTGCCTTGAGGACCAAGGGGGCGAGTTACAACCAGCACTGAGACAAGTAACTTCTAGCCAAGAGAAGACTGGCCTTGGGTCGGGGAAGAGGCAGGAAAAATACACATCACCAACTCCACGGAACTGATCATCTACAGAGATGCACACCATACACCTATACACCGCACGCCATCTCAGTGAAGTCTCAGGAGGCCTGGGGTGGGAAGGCAATCCTCTCACCTGTCCTTCCCCTACGTAGGTCAGAGACCGTGCCCATTCTCACCTCCATTTTAAATATAATTTCTATGTCAAATGTGGCACTGAAACCCAGGCCAACCGATTCCAGTCTGTGTTCCTCACTCCGCCTATGCAGACGTGCTTACAGCGTAGGCTGGCCGAATCTTCTACACCAGGCATCACGCTGGGTCCCCCACCTGAGGGAATTACCAGGAAGTCTGGCCGCTCTGAGTTCAGGGTCCCACAGGCTGAAATCAGGCCCAGGGCCTTACAGACTGGCCCTAGCTGCCTGCCAACACTGCAGGCCTTAGCCAGCAGCCACTGAAGGCCTCATTTTCGTGTTGCTTTGCGTACTGTGACTGAGGGACGCTAGAACGATCCCGCACACCTGGCTTGTCTCAGCACTGCTTCCCTTTGCTGTCTGGATAGTTACCAATAAGTAATTTACTTTATCTCTGTCTCCGAGAGCTTATTTGGAAACCATGGAATGCTGCTTACAGAAAATTAAGCTTCATTTTCTTTAAGCATTCAGCCAATAGTGCAGGCAGGAGATGGTGATTTGGAGGTAACTGGCTTATGCATATGTAAACATGATGCATTTAGCAAATTATGTAGACTTCACACTTCAGAGCATTGAAGAAAACAAAGGTGCCTTCCCAGGAAACTTCACTGCAATAGAGTCATTCTGAAAGGACTACAGAATTATTGGTTTGTAAGAATATTTGAACTCGAATATGAATGGGAAATAACGGTTTACAACATGGCGCACGGGGTGGGCTAAGAAGAATTTGAACAGGACCAGTTTTAAGTGGCGTTACGGCATCTCTAAGGACCTCAAAGAATTACAGCCCATAACAAGCCCGGAGATTGAAATGATGAGGTTACACCATGAATACACGCTCAGTTCCACTGTGACTCCTCAGGCTACATGCAGTTTCCCAGCATGTGTTTTTCTCCTTGGACACAGACAGGGGATTCTAGGTCTACCTTGAGGTCAAAGACGTGATAGTTAGAGTATTCTGCGCCCTCTTATATACCTGTCCACTCTCCACTAAGACCTGCTGTCTCAGTCCCTTTTCAGATCTCATTAGCAAAAAATCGACTAAAATGTAATCATAAGTATCACCCCCCCGTGGGCAACCTTAAAGCTAACGCTTGGACGTAGGTGCTCCTGGACGGGCTGGGTTAGCCTCCGCAGGCCAGCATGGAGACAGTCTGTTCGTCTGCTGGCGCGGCAACCAAGGGGTCCCCTGACTACGTGCTGAACGGCCAGCTATCGCCCCGACACACAGGTAGCAGCTGCACAGCTCGGCTTGTGCCATGGCCATCAGTACCAACACCAGCAGAGATCCGCAGTCCCAAGCACTGCCAAATATTAAGTACCTACTACTGCCCAGCGCCATGCTACCAGCACTTTGCCTTCTTGGAGCCCCGGTGATAACTTGTCGGAGTCATTGTTACTGTTTCTGATGTAGACACTGAAGTTAGGGAGGTGAAATGGCTTTTTCTGGCTGCCACTGAGGGCTCGTGGTGCGACAGGTGCAACGTACACACGCATGGCCTCCCTGAATCGTCACAGCAGCCCGCCTCAGGCAGGGAAGTGCACTGCTGTCCGTCTCCCAGGCTGTGAACCAGGAGGAAGGGATGCCACATGTCTGGGCCACACCAATCCATGGAGAGCTGGGAGGCAGAGTCGGGCCACAGCCATGTCTGTCCTGCTGTGTCCCACATTCTCACCGCTCAGAAAGCTGCCGCCATTACCAGCAAATGAGGAGCCGGGGAAGGAGCAGCCTGGGCGTGCGGAAGTTATGCTGGTCTCTGACACCCAATCCATTCAATTTCTCCTCCCCAACTCCCCGCTAAACACACCCGCCAGGGCCCAGACGCGCGCACACGGTTCCAAGTAATGGATCTGCTAACCGTCCCAACTCTGAGGCAGCCACCGTTACTCCCATTTTACAGCTGTGGAGACTGAGGTTTGGAGAGGTTACACCGCCTACTCGAATTCAGCAAAATATCAAGCATCAGGGATTGTGCAAGGCTGTCTGACTCCAGGCCCTGCACTCAGCCAGGGCCCCACAGGGGTTAACCTCGTAATTGCCGGCATGGTATCGAGGGTCCAAGAGCTGGTTCCAATTGAGATTCTGTCTCAGGATGAGGAGCACGCACTGATAATTACGACCCTTCAGTAGATTTTATATGACACTTACATCAACCAAGCACAGATGGCTGCAAAATCGAGTTGTACGAGTACAAACAACTACAATGCTTATAACACTAAAACGACAACAACAACAAAACCTAGAAGCAAATGTCCAATAATAGGGATTAAATTATGGTTCGCAAATACATTAGAAAAACTGAGAAGCCATTTTAAAAAGCATGACAAGAATATTATGACGTACAAAATGTTTATACATGAACAAAAGCAGTATACTAAGGTATCTACAGTTTGATCTCACCTTTGTAACGTGAAATGGGGAGTGGGGGGAGAGGCGGTGGGGGGATATACAACAGATCTATTACCGCCAAGGATCTTTGTTATTGATGTTGTTCTTCTGCCTGTGGGTGCGTTCTCGTTGTCTACATCTAACAAACACCCGAGACGGAGGGAGAGGAGAGACCCTTTAGGACTCCGAGCTCTGTCTGGAGGAGAAGGGCCCTTCTGGGCCAGAGCTCTTCACCCATAATGGCTCGGACTGATTATCGAATTTTCTATCTCAAGGAATGAAAGCCCTGACAGGAACAAATTCCTAAGAGGGTCAGAAAACATCCTCCTTCATTCACTTTCCTTCTTTAATCCTGTGAGAACCAACAGCGACGTGGACAGGAATCGCCCGTTGCCCCGACGTTGGCTGCTCTGCCTGAGGCGAGGGTCTCGCCAAGCAAGCCTGGCAGGTGGACAATGACCAGACTCATTTGGAGGGGGCTCCTCCGACCCGAGGATCCTGAGTCTATGAAATCGGGCTGGGGGCCCCTCAAAACGCCTCTGAGGGTGAAAGCCGATCCTGAAAGACTTTCCACTCTCACCAGGAGGCGCCTTCAGTAGCTGTGGGGAAGAGTTCTCACTCCAACACATTAGTCTCCGGAAAGAGAAGCTAGTGTGCTTTGCAAATGGCAGAGCAGATGCCAACAAGGGCAACATTCACGTTCACATTCAGGGCACCTCCGCCGTCCCCGCCCCGGCAGTCTCCTCTCCCAAACCAAGGACCTGCTAGGAAGGGGTCCTGCTTCTGATACTGTCGCCCCTTTGCCAGGTCTCCACAGGGAAGGAAAATGGGTTCTGCTTAGTTGTCACCAGTGCAAGCATGAGACGTCACAGAGCGGCAGAGTCCCCTCCCACCCTCTGCACTCACATACCCACTGGGGACAGACTGTCTGGGCCATGTGCGTGGTCCATGCTTATGAAGCCATGTGGCAGACAGGAGACAGACACACAATGAAACCGTTTCTTATGTCACCAGGCCCTGACACCATTCCAGGAGCCCTGGTGCGGGAGGACGTGACACTGAGCCTGCCAGCGTGTGGCTGCGAAGGGAACCCAGCCAGGTCTGAGGGGTGTGAAGGAAGGAGGAGGTAGAACTTCCACATCCCGGACCCAAGATATGCAGTCAGAAGGACGGGCTCACGGAAGTGGCTAGAGTCGGGCGGGCCAATGTCGCTGCTGAGAGGGAGAGAACGCAAGGCAGAGGAGGGCTCTGGAGTCAGGATGCAGAGGCCCCGCTGGAACAAGGCCACTGTACAGGGCGAACCCAGACCGCTCACAAACGCCTGTGTGTGCCTGTCTCGGGGCCTCTGCAGACATGGCGTCACTCAGCCACTGTGCTCTCCTGTGAGCGCAGGCGGTCCTCATGTGGGTGCAGGCAGAGTAGTGCCGCCAGCAGTCACGAAGCTGAAATGACAGGCACGCACTGCCTGGAGCATGAGCACGGCGCCTGCCGGGCGTTGGAGCAGTCCGGCGTCCCAGGGGCACTCTCTCACGCCACCAGCGGAGTTGGCAATTTGCTCAGGAGCTCCTGCCCAAGTGGTATTTCCAACGTAAGCAGGGTTAGACATCTGTGGGAAACGAGTTCATACCAAAAGCAGAACCAAGGATAGAAGGATCTAGAAAAATCAGACACATCACTATAACACCAGTCAGTGTCTACGCAGTTCTGACCACAGGGGTCTGGTATGCTTTTCCAGGCTTCTGGAAAGGAGTCAACCAACCAACCTTAGGGTTAAAAGTCAGGTCAAGGAAACACCACCCAGGCCCTGGATGAGGCTGCCCAGGCCCCAAACCAAAGAAGAACAAAAGAATCAGAGTGGCCGGCCCAAGACAGCCACAAGCAGACAGTATTGTCAGACTGCCCAGAGAGAGGTCCGAGCAAGGGAGACTAAGCGGGGCTGAGTTTGGGGTACAGGTGTTGGACCAGAGCTGCGTGCGAGCACATGTGGGATGCTGCAAGCTCTAGGTGCCGACCCTGGCAAGTCCATGAGGCCCTAAGCCGTGTGGCACAGACAGTTCTCTCCTGCTCTTCAAGTTGGCATCGCTGACTGGAAGGGCCAAGGACTGGGAAGAGGAGAAGCCTCACCCCTGGGCTCTATATGACTGGGCCTGCAATTGGTGCTCCCCGGCTGCCTGCTGCTCATGTAGGGGCAGGGCCTCAGCTGCACAGGGTGGGGTGTGAACTAGTTAACATAGACCGGAGGAGGTAGCACCTGGGAGTTTTGGTTCTGTGATGTCTCCTTACTACACACTACAAAGACCTTAGCAGTTATAGACAGTATAATATTTCTGTCTAGCTTATGATGTGCTAGGGGCTTAATATCAGTTGCTGCTGGTGACCAATTAAGAGAGGCTGAGGCCTGCCATTTTTTTCTTTTCTGAGCCAAATTCCAAGGGAAACGTTTAAATGATTTTTAAAATCACAAAAGAAAATGAGGATCTGGATTATATATTATTCCCAAAACCTAGCGCTGTGTGTGTGTAGAAAAATAATTTGTAAGGAGCTTCTTCACTGTAATAATTTTTTAAAAATGCATGATGATATTGTAAGAATTTTTAGACAGAATCAAGAAACAGAATATAACTTATAACTCAGTGAATGTCTTACAGATCATAATGCAATTATTCAACCAATGGCCTCAATTACATTTCTTATTTTAAAAGATAATAATAGGAAAAAGTTAAAGCCTCACCTCATAATGCACACCAATCTAAGTCTCACATGGATTAAAGGCTTAAGGTAAAAATAATTAACAGTACCAATTACTACAATATAAACAAAGAACTCTGCATATATCAAAGCAACAAAAGAAATAACAAAGTGTTGACAAAAGTGAGTAAAAATTGAAAGATTTATCCTCATTAAAAGACTAGTAAAATATTAGCAAACTAGATCCAGCAGTACATTAAAAAGATCATACACCATAATAAAGTGGGCTTTATTCTGGGGATGCAAGGTTAGTCCAATACCCACAAGTCAATAAATGTGATATACCACGTAAACAAAATGAAGAATAAAAATCACACAATCATATTAATAGGTGCAGAAAAGGCATTTGATAAAATCCACCACCCATTTATGATAAAAACTCTTAGCAAAGTGGTAATAGATAAAAGTCCATATATGACAATTCCGCAGCCAATGTCATACTCTATGGGCAAAAACTAAGCGCGTTTCCCTTAAGATCAGGAATAAGACAAGGATGTCTGCTTTCACCACTCTTATTCAACATAGTACCAGAAGTCCTAGCCACAGCAATCAGACAAGAAGAAGAAATAAAAGGCATCCAAATTGGAAAGGAAGAAGTAAAACTGTCATCATTTGTAGATGACATGGTACTGTATATAGAGAATCCTAGAGATTCCACCAAAAAAAAATGACTAGAACTGATAAATTCCATAGCAGGACAAGAAATATCCAGAAATCAGTTGTATTTTTATATGCCAATAGTGAACTATCAGAAACGGAAACTAAGAAAACAATCCCATCTACCATTGCACCCCTCACCCCCCAAAACCCCCTAGGAATAAATCTAATGACGGATGTAAAAGATCTGTACTCAGAAATTTTTAAGACACTGAAGAAGATACAAATAAGTAGAAGCATATATCGTGTTCATGGACAGGAAGAATTAACATCATTAAAATGTCCACACTAGCCAAAGCAATCTACAGATTCAACGCAATTCCTATCAAGTTACCAACGGCATATTTCACAGAACTAGAAAAAAAATTCCAAAGATTTATATGGGACCAAAAAGTCCCTGAATAGCCATAGCAATCTTGAGAAAGAAGAACAAAGCTGGAGGAATCACGCTACCTGATATCAAACTACACTACAAGGCCATAGTAATCAAAACAGCATGGTACTGGCATAAAAACAGATACATAGATCAATGGAACAGAATAGGGAGTCCAGAAACACACCCCTGCCTTGATAGTCAATTAATATTCAACAAGGAGGCAAGAATATATAATGAGGTAAAGACAGTCTATTCAATAAATGGTGTTGGGAGAACTGGACAGGTACATGCAAAAAAAAAAATGAAACTAGACCACCAACTCATACCATACACAAGAATAAATTCAAAATGGATTAAAGACTTAAATGTAAGACTTGAAAACATAAAATTCCTAGAGGAATTTCCTCAAAAAATTAAAAATGGAACTGCCTTATGACCCAGTGTTCCACTTTAGGGAATATATTCTAAGAAACCCGGAACATTAATTTGAAAAAATACATGCGCCCCTATGCTCAATGCAGCATTATTTACAATAGCCAAGATCTGGAAACAGCTCAAGTGCCCATCAGTAGATAAGTAGATAAAAAATGCTGTAGTCCATTTACACACTGGAATACTACCTTAAAAGAAGGAAATCTTGCCCTTTGTGACAGTATGGGTAGAAATTATTATGCTAAGTCAAATAAGCCAGTCAGAGAAAGACAAATATCATATGATTTCAGTTATATGTGGAATGTAATAAAATTTAAAAAAAATAGAAATAGTCTTACAGACACAGAGGACAGACTGACAGTTGTCAGAGGGGAGGGGACTTGGGGGCTGGATAAAAAAGGTAAAGGGATTAAGAAAAAACAAAATTCATAGATATAAATAAAATTAAATAAATAAATAAATAAGAGACTTGCCACAGTCCCACACTGTGGGAGGGTGACCTGTAGTCAGCCAGCCATAGTCCCATCAAATTGTCATCAAAACAAGCTGAGTCTGAAACTCTGCAAATTACAGCTTAACTTAAAGGCCCCAAAGCCAATAAGGAAACCTTTGGCTCTCACTGCCGTGTCAAGATTTAGCCTAAAACAATGGTTCTCAACGGGGGCCATTTGTGCCCAAACAGGGGACATTGGGTAAAGCCTGGGAGCACTTTTGGCGGTCACAACTGCATCCATCCTACCAGCACCTACTGGGCCAAAGCCTGGGGTGCGGCTCGCATCCTGCAGAGCACAGCGCCACTCCCAAGACAAAGAATTATCTGACCCAAAATGTCAGTAGTGCCAAAGTGAAGAAACTCTGGTCTGGAAGAGAGAAGAGAGTTGCTCCGTGGTACTCGTGCCTGACAGAGTGGTGGCTGCTCAGGGGACATAGAGGTAGACGTGGACACAGGTCCCACCTCAGGGCTGCCAGAGGAAGTGGAGGAATCACGGGGCGAGTTCCTGCCACAAGCTGCAGAAATCTTTATCTTGCATAGAGTTGTAATTCCCTCAACTATACCTCATCGTGATCATGAATAATCATGACACTTACAAGGGTGTAATGACGGCCTATTAAATATACAGATACACCTATGGACCTGTACCTAAGTGAGGGGCAGCCGATGAGAAAAACGACCCCCATTACCCCCCATCCACTAAAAATGCCACAGGAATACTCTGCCTCCTCTCCTCCTCCTGCTTTTCCCTGCACCTCTTTCAGGGGTGTGTTTCGTGTACCTTTTCTGTCCTTATTATCCGAATATATATTAGAATCTTTTTGAATGCATATTTTACCCTATTTATAATTATTTCATTCCCTTTTTAAAAAATGTATACCTGAATCATTCTTAAAATGAAATATTAAAAACAACCAAGTTACTATCAATGATATCTAAAAGACTAGTTGGAAAACAGTTTGAAAAAAGGCAGGGTCAATATTCTTAATAAATAAAAAGTTATTTCAAATCAATAGGAAACCAGAAGGAATATAATTGCAAAATTGGCAAAGGGTATGCTCTAGTGAAAGAAGAAATACAGATCACCAATAAACACACCCAAAGAACCACTCGACTTCAATACTAATAAAAAAAAGTAAATGAAAATAATAATGAAATACTGAGTACACTTATAAAATTGGCAAACATTAAAAAGATAACTGCTACTCATACACTGTGGGGTGGAATGTTTGTGAAAATGATCCAGTCTTCCTGAAAATCATTTTGATTATGGGTAATTTAAAATATAAATATCTGGTTTCTACTAATAAATGCTGTACATGCTTTCATAGAAAGTTTATAAAATACTGAAAAGTATAAAAAGGAAAATCGGAATTGCTTAGCACTTCAACACTTGAGAAACAAAAACTTTTCAGTTTTTGTTACATTTTCCTCAGTCATTTTTTCAGGTATTTATGTGAGTGTGTGTACCGTATCATACATACGGTTTGGTATGTTCTTGTTTTTTCTTAGTATTGTATATGAGCATGATCCCATGCTATTGTAGTCCTTAAAAACATGGTAATTTAGGATTGTATAATATATCATATGGATGTATTTGTATAATAAGCTGCTCCACTTCTCTTGGACATACAAGTTTTTTCCTCTCTATATCCGTCAAAAAACAATGCCATGGGAATATCATTGTGACTCATTATTTTCTGTATCTTCAATAATTTCTATTTGCCTAGGTTGCTCTCAGAACAAAAGGAAAACAAAGACACCCTGAGACAAACACAAGCCGAGAGACTCTGCCACACATGGACCCTCTTTACAGGAATTTCCAAAGGATCCACTTTAGATGGAAGGAAAGTGGCTCCAGACAGAGCTCCTGAAATGAAAGGGGATGACAGACAAAGAAAAAGGCAAACATGTGGATAAAACTAAGCAAACATTCACTGTATAAAACAATGGCATCTTGGGAGTTAAAAGGATGCGTGGAGACCTCAAACACATGCCAACAGCAGCACGTGAGTCGGAAGGTGTCTGCAGGTCCTTCCTCGTGTCATCTGGGAGGAGGGCAAAGGTCCTGATCAAGTTTGGACTCCAGTCATTAATGGGCGCCTGTCAAAATTTCTGGATTAATCACTCATAGAATAGGAGTAGAGTGACTAGCTTCAAAATGATGGATAAAAAATAAATGAAATTAGAAAAACTAATCCAAGAGGGGAAAAAAAGGAAAAAGAAACATGGAAAAAGCAAAACAAATAAAAAGCAGAAAATATTAGTAAGTGAGTAGAATTACCATAAATACATGTGGGTTGAATGTTTTAGTTAAGATAAAGATTATAACCCGTGAAAACTAACTCCAGTTATTTGCTGTTGACAGATGACTAAGACTAAAAGACAAAGGAAAGTTAGATGCAAAAAGATTTTTTTAAATGATATACCTGGCTCATCCTCTAAGTAGAGAGCTGATGTTGGTATATTCCAAGAAATATTGGAACTTTAATACGAGGATTCTTAAATATCGACATTTAAAGCCTAAGAACTGCTGAAATATGAGGTCCATGTCACCATGACAGCAACCTCCCTCAACGTGCACAAACTCGGTAACACAGTGGCCAGCCACGGCATGATGTGCACTTAGATGTCGAAGACAACAGCACACAGAGCATTGAAAACCAGCTGCGACAGGGTGTACTTACAAGCCCAAGGCGAGGAACGATTTTTTAAGAAAGACCCGAAAGCACAAACAATGGGACAAGTATGAAAAATTAGGCAGTATTAAATTAATAATTGCTATGTAATAAAAGATGCCACAGAAGCAAAAAGCAGCAGCACACAGACTGGGAGAGAATATCTGGGGCACCTAACAGAACGAAGGCTAGTGTCCGGAATAGAAGAATAATACGCCCATAAGTGAATAAGAAAAAGATACCTCAATACAAAAATCAACACAAGACTTGAACAGGAATTTAATAAGAAAATCTGAATGACCAATAAATATAAGAAAAGCTGACACCATTTAATACACGCTGGGTTGGCTAATGTTTCAAAACTCCATGGAAAAGAAGTGTTGGCAGAGATCTGAAATGACCAGGACATTCATGTACTGACGGTACAGTGTAAACAGGACAAACACTGGACAACAGTTCTGGGCATTTCTGATAAAGCTGAAAGCAAGCATTCTCAGCAATTTCATTCTTAGGTATCAGCCAGGAAAAACGTTTGCCCATGTGTACCTAGAGACATGTCTAAGAATGGTAATATCAGTATTGTTGATGGTTTTTTGTTTTTTTTTTAAGATTTTATTTTTAGACAGAGGGGAAGGGAGGGAGAAAGGGAGAGAAACATCAATGTGTGGTAGCCTCTCATGCGCCTCCTACTGGGGCCCTGGCCTGCAACCTGGGCAAGTACCCTGAGTGGGGAATCAAACCAGCAGCCCCTTGGTTTGCAGGCCGATGCTCAATCCACTGAGCTACACCAGCCAGGGCTGTTGATGATTTTTAAAAAGAAAAAAGGAAATGTCCGTCAAGCCGTAGAAGGTTATCGCTTACAATGTCGAATACTGTGTAACAGTGGATGTGACTGAGCTCCAGCTACACACAGCAGCATAGATGCATCCTGAGAACATAGCAGTGAGTGATTCCAACTAAAAAAATGCCCTGAAACAAGCAAAACCAAACAATATGTGAGAAAGGACGCAAACACATGCCAAACTGTAAGGAAAATTAACGCTGCGACAAATGCAGAAGTCAGGCTGAGGGCCGCCTCCGAGCTGATGGCAACGGTGCATGTCTCGCTGCTGCTGACGCCCTGCCGCCCTTGTGTGGTTACTGTTAACTCCTCTCATGCGTGTCACAGATAAAAATGATTATTTTACATTAGATAAAAACAATTCTAAACCATTAAAAATAATAAGTATGCTAGTCAAAAATGTTTGTTCATGTGGGAAGGTCTGGACCTAAGCCTTTTCACCACAATATGGAAACCGTGAGGGAACCATGTATCTCTGTGAACAAGAAAATACCCACATGGAATGCAGTTATGTTACAAATTATTCACCATCCCTGGAATTAGGCTCAAGTATTTTTTGATACCCAACATGTCTCACTGAGAAAAAGCTGGTACCAATGCTGATATCTATGCTGACCAATATGCTTCCTTAAAGCAGAAGTTTTAGATCTAGCAGGAAAAAAAAGTCTTAGAAAAGGCTCTGTGGGAAATTATATTTCCAAAAATGGCCAGAACAAGTTCTTCCTTATATTGTATGACCTTGAAAAAACTCACAGAGGTGGAGTCTCCATTTCATCTCCTTGAACTCAGAGCTTTGCATCAACCTACAGAGCACGGAAGATGTGATGCTCTGCCACCTCTGAGTCTAGGTCACAAAATGTGACAGAGCTTCTCTTGCTCTCTGTCTCTGAACACCTGCCCTTGGAACCAGCTGCTGAGCTCTGAGGAAGCCCGAGACAGACCACGGGTGGGTGGGTGTTCTAGGCGGCAGCTCCTGCTGAGGTGCTGCCCAACGGCCAGCATCAGTATTAAACATACAATGCTTTTGATGTGACTCCAGCCCCAGCTACCATTAAACTACAAGCACATGGGAAGCCCAAGTGCAGACCACCCAGCTGGGCCCTGTCGGCCCCACAAACCAGGACAGATAATAACGACAAGCGATTTGTTATTTATTTATGCCACCAAGACTGGGGTGGTTTGTTACGCAGCAACAGGTAAGTGGAACAAACTATGATATTAAGCCCCTTAGAGCAAGTGCAGGAAAGACGACACAGAATGTTGAACAGATGCCAGAGACGCAGAGTACAAAATGCAGCTTCACCACTAACTACCTGTGCACCTGGTTAACCTCTGGGAGCCTCAACTTCCCTAAGTAAAAAGTTGGAGATTGATGGCAACTTATTCTCTCTCAAAGTTTTTCAAGCAAGGAACATGATATCACCATATTGCACGCTGTATACAGAAAACAATAAAGGCAAGCTAGCGATGTTGATATTGTTGTCAGGGCTGGCATCTGGCTGGCTCCTAGTCTCTTCCAGACTCTTCCATCTGTCTATGGGCCACAGGTAGAATCCTCACTGCTTGTGGCTGAGGACACACTGACTGTGTCCATGCCTCTCACATGAGAGGCCGCATGGCTCCATTTTTACCTTGGAATCTTTCTTCTCCCGTTGCTTAGTATCGGTCATGGTTCGCACCCAGCCGAGCCTAGCAAGGCAGAGAGGGAGCGCAACGTATCGCTAAGGGCACAGGCTCCGGAGCCTGGCTGCCTGAGTTTGGATCTTGGCCCTGCCTCTTACTAGCTCTGTGATCATGGTGTACACTCTCCATGCCTCAACTTCTTCATGTGAAGAATGGAATTAATAATATTATATACCACACAGGGGTATTGTGATGATGGAGTCAAATGAATTAACGTGCATATATATAGTGTTAGAACCCTGACTGCCACCTAGCAAGTTCTTCACGAGCACTCAGAGCACTTGGTCACGAAGTCGGAGGGAAGTGACTGACTCTGGTAATGCAAAGAGCACGACTCAGTAAAAACCCAGAAGAGCTGGCTTCATTCCCAGCCAGCCACTGCCAGAAAGGGGTCCCGGCCAGGGGACTGCGTGCCCCTGCAGGGCCAACTTGAAAAGAAGCTCCAGTAGCCACTGCTCGGCAGTCACTAGGGATCAACTTGAGGGCTGGCTGTGATCTGCTAACGGTTGCTGTACTTTTAAAGTCTGCAACAGACAACTTGGGCCAGAAATAACTGACATGAAAAGTGTGACTCATGTACCAGACAATGCCTAGAAAAAGAGCATAGAAAATAAGAATCAAATTGTGCAGCCGGGGGAGGGAAGGTGCAGTGAGGAAGGCATCCTTTGGTCTATACTGCAGCACCCACACGCGTTCAGTGCCCTAATTATAACACAGGAGGAAAAATGCCGATGCCTTATCGGCCTAAGTGAGGTCCACCCTGTCCTTTCACCCTTTCTGCTCCTACAGAAACGAAGGGCAGTGGGCTCATTGCGTTCTTTTACAAGACTGCTCCCCTCAACTACACTGACTGTCTTAGGAAATGCTTCCATAGCATAATGCAAATAAAGGTAGTAAAATTCACATAACCACAGCAGGTTACTTGAAATTGGATCTAACTAGTAAGTGTCAATACAGTTGCTAACTCTAATCCTTGCATTCTCTGCTATTTAAGGAAGTCTGCAGAAGATTTTGTTAGTCAGACGGGCAATCTTACAGCATCTAATTCTTATTAGTTGCTTGATATTAATAAGGTAGCTTTTCTCTAATTCAAGTGCCAGGCAGTTCCCTCAATGACAAGAAAGCAAACTTTGGCTTTCGAGCAGCAAAATCCAGCAGAACAGGTTCCACTTCCCTGATAAGGCTGGCACAGAATGAGGAGCCGGCTGAGGGTGACAGGTGTAATTAAAATGACGTTCCGCTGCCGATCCGCCAGACAGATAAATTCCATAAGCACTACATTGCATCAGTTTACTGGAAAAGGTTACGATTGACTGCTCGTTTCTTGTTAAATACACCACTGATTTAAAGCTGGGATCTTGGAACTTCACTGTGATTAATGAAACCTCACTAAGTCTTTGGACCAACCTCTGGACCGACAGAAATGTTTAAGGTATTATGTAGATCTTGGGAGAAAATGCCCTGCTTACTGCTATCTTACTCCATGGTGACTCTACCATTTGGATGCCCTAGTCATGAAGACTAATGTCCTGTTACAGAAGGAACAATTCTAGGAAGCAGGCTACCCAGCACGTAAGGGAGGTGGGAGAGCCAGAAAGCTAGGCAGAGAAAAGGAAAAGATGGAGTTGCCATTGATGTCAGTATGTCAGTCATCTCTACGATGCAGCTGAGCTCTGCCTGGAGGTAGCACAGGTGAGGCAGAGCCTGGAAAGGGGACCTTCACAGCAGGCCCAACAGTAGTGCAAAAAAACCCTAAAGTACAGCAGGTCCCCAAATAGCATCATTCCATCCAGCATCATTTCGTCATGACATTGATGAGATGTCACAGACACTTAACTCGTTTGTATCCATCAGCCTGTGGCAGACTCAGTGTCACTGTACATCATTTTGCTTAGAGTCGCAGATAGTGAGGACTTCTTGAATTTGCTACATACTTATATCCCTGCCTATGTCACTCCTTTCAATTCATTCAACATTTAATCAACAAATATTTTGTAAGCATCTATTATATTCTAAGGACTGTTCTGTTTACATGGTAGTAAATCAAACATGATTCCTATCCTCAAATACAAGGACTAACAGTCAAAAGGAAATTCTAAAAGTGAGTGAGAAGTGCTACAAAGGGTACCAGGAGACAACCATTATCCCATTTCACAGATGAGGACGCTGATGTTCCAAGTGGTTAGAGTTGGCCAGTGGTGGGACAAAAGTTGTAACCCAAAACGGATTCCAAGCCTGCGTTATTTCCACCGCATCCTGAGCTTCCTTCCAGCTGTAGGCAGGAGCAGAAATGACTGAAGGCAGCGGGGGAGACGGTCCCCTACACAAGCCTACATGGCCGAGGAAAACCGGGCTCAAGGAGTAACACGTAAAAAGCAGGTAAGGAAGCTGGCTTGACAATAGATAGTGAAACAACTGGCAACTAGCAGGAGGACACACAGGGAAACGCACCTACAAGAGGTACATTCCATGTGCCTCAGGCCACCTAGCCTCCAGGTGGCACCTGAGAGGGCAGGGCTGGCCTGGGTCGGGACCCACCTGAGGAGGCCATCCAGGCTCAGCGTGGTGGGGGCCCGGGTAGGACAGCGTCCCAACTCCAACAGAGGCAAGACAAGATACTGTGATGGTTAACTCTGTGTGTTAACTGGGCTAGGCCATGGCACCCAGACAGTTGGTCAAACATTAGATGTTTCTAGAAGGTTTTTTTTTTAGATGAATTAACATTTAAATCAATAGGTTTTGAGTAAAGCCAATTACATTCCACAATGTGGGTGGGCCTCACCTAAATGAAGACCGACAAGATAAAAGACTGACTTCCTCTGAAGAAGAGGGGGAATTCTGCCAGAAAACTGTATTTGGACTTGAACTGCGTCAAGTCTTCCTGGGTGTCCAGCCTGTTTGCTGACACTACAGGTTTGGGGCTTGTTGGTTCCACGACTGCACGAGCTAGTTCCTTAAAACCACACAGCCAATCAACCAACCTCTATATATGCAGGCCCACGCACACGCGCGTGTGCACACACGCACGCACGCGCAGGCACACACACAAACAGGGTAGGCAAAAATGGCTTCCAGTTGTGAGTACATGAAACACAGAGTTCATTTTTGTATTAGTATTTATTGATTACTGAATTTGTTACTATTATTAACTCACTTCTCCCCACCCCTGTGTATGGATACACACACCCCCCCTATTGGTTCTACTGGTCTGTAGAACCTCAATGCAAGTGCAGGAAAATATGGAACGAGGAAACCCGCCCCCCATGGCGCTGAGAACCCACCACTCACAGAAAAGGAGGAATCAAAACTGTCTCCCCATTGCTGGTGGGTCATGGGATGCGATGAGCAAGCACAGATTACATGGCTTAGTGGGCTTTTTAAGGGTGAATAACTGATTCATTCTTTTGTTAGGTATTTATGGAATACCTACTCTGTGCCCTGCCCTGCATGAGGTGCTGGAGGCCTGGACTCTGCCTGGTACACAGTAGGCATTCAATAAATACCTGCTGAGTGACTAAAATCTTCATTCTGAAAACAATTAAACTCACTCACTTGTATGACTGCTACATTTTCTGAAGAACTCCCAGGTGACTCAGTCTGGAAGTCAGGCCCAGGTAGCTGGAGGGCAAGGGCTGGGCTGGGGTGACAGTGGCAAGAATTCCTGATGGAGACTCGGGCTGTGGGGTCCCTGCTCCACAAGCCAGAGGTTTTCTCCTCAAGCTGCTTTTGTTTTGTGAACCGGGTTCTCTCATTAGCGGGGATGTGTGTGTCACAGAGATGGTGTGTTGAGACCAACAGGCACCAATTTACACGAATAACGTAGTCATCGAAGCGCGAAGGCCAGCTTTATGTAAGTGCAGTGCTTGTAAAAATGCTGCGGTGTCAAAGGGATCCCGAGGCGCGCCTGCGTAGGGTTAATGATCAGGTCCCAGGGCCACGGACAGCACCGACTGAGGTGACGGAGATGTCCTGAGGCCACAGAGCAGCCTCTGGCCAAGGGTGGTGCTGATCACTGGAAATGCAGCTCGTGCGACCAAAGAATCGAACTTGTAGTCTTATTGCATTTTAATTCATTTCTGTAGCCACGTGCAGCTAGTGGCCGCCATACTGGACAGTACAGCTCCAGGCTGACTGAGGGGTACGGGGAAAGCCTTAACAGAGTGCGTTCGTCCAGGCACGGGGACACCTCTTGTGCCAACACTACTGCTGGTAGATTAGTTCATCAGAGGCCTGGCTGTATGTGGTCTCCCCCTAGTGCCCCGGGGTCCCCACCCCTCTGCGCCTCCCATTCTTCCTTGCATGTGAGCGGGTAGGAGATAAACCTCTAGGAGACCTCACGGCTGCCCGGCTGAAAACCCCACTGGGCAAGGATCCGATGAGGATGACGGGACGGACGGCAGGGTAGATGGCGGGGAGAGAGGGTGTCTCCAAAGAAACTCATCACCCTCGAACTCCTGTCTCCTTCAGACCACAGGACGCCAACTCTTCCCTCTTCCTCAGAAGTGACATGGAGGAGGGGGAGAGGGGGTTTTTTAGCCTTGGGATGTCCATGCCTCCTCTGCTCCTCTCTTTAAGCCAGGGAGATACTGACACATCAGAGGGTGCGGCTGTCGGAGGAGACGAGACGTGTCCCCCATCAGAGCTGTGAGTCTCCTCTGTGGGGGGTAAATGCCTAAGGGCTGAATGACTGGCAACTGCAGTGAAAGGACGCACATTCTCCAACCATATGAAACAGTATAAAAATGATCTCAGCCAGACTCTCACTGAGCAAAATGCTATGTCCCAGAGGAAATGTAATCATACCGCTGCCACCTGTTGACTCCAAATGACAGAATACAGGACCTAGCAAGAGAGCACTGGCACCTCGAGCACAGCAACATGGGGCTGGTGGCCTGCGGTATGCTCCCCAACAGGGTCAGACAAGGGACCTCTGAGAAGCAGGAGGCCCTTGAGCTCCTCACAGCTCCCTGGGGACAGTGAGAGATAATGTATTACTTGTGGGGATGTCACCCCTGGGGTGGATGTCATATCCCATATCGCTGCTGAAGGTAGGAAGTTGGCAGAGGAGTCGGGGGGTAGAGAGGGCAGCAAGACACACATTCACCTTTCACCTGCCCACACACACGGGCTCCCTGGGAGCGAAGCTGACCTCAGAGAGGTGACTGACAGAATCAATACGCAATTAGCCACATGCAAAATATCTTACAGAGACTCAACTCTAGAATGAAAGACTCAGTGGTAATTAATAACTAGTTTAGAGAAAATAGCACAGGCAGACAGGGGATGTGTCAACCAGAAAAGGAAGTATCAGCACAGATCCAAGAAGATAATGAGTTTGAGAGGCAAGTCCAGGCAGTGCCCATCAAAACTCTCCCTGAAGGAGATGGGACTAATCCTGTAAAAACAGATCTCTAAGCCATCTTAAGGGAGGGGCAGGAGGGGGGAGGCAGGGTTGGCTCCACCTCCCTGCTCACCCAAAAATTACACAATTATAATCTGGCCCTCCCAGCGCTTCCCTAGAGGGAACGAAGGGCTGACCTATGGTGTGAGTATTCCCCTCCCCATCTACTTGACAACTGTCGAGACTAAATAAGCTATCCTGTTTTTGGTTTAAATAATCGTCTCTTGAGAACTTGGTTAGCGTGACTTCATAACTGAGAGACTGAGCAGCTCTCAGTGAGAAAAAAAAATCAAGCTTCAGATCCGTAAAACTAAGTACCAACCAGAATCAAAAGGTGGGAAATTTGTGGAAGTAAAAGCCACCCTACGTGATCTTTCCTCATAACCAACCAGCTGTCCTTCCTTAATGGTAAGCCTATGTGACTTTCCTGCAAATGATGATAACAGCTATTACTTAGTATTGTTCTGCACTAGATGCTTTAAATCCTCATCCTGACATCATTAAAACAACACTGGAGAGGTCAGGTTTATTTCTCAATTTTAAATACTAGGGAATTAAGACCTAGAAAAGATGAGTAAAGAGCCCAAGAGTTGGGGGTAGGCCCTAGGTCTACCTGGTCCCAAAGCCCTTGCACACCTGACTGCAGTGATGTTCAAGCTCAGTTTGGCAGAGAGGTCAGTGATTATGCTGAGGGCCAAGGTGGAGGCCAAGAAGAAACCAAACTTAATAGCTTTTCTTTTAAAAGTTGCTGGAGGAGATTTTGTTTTGTTTTCTGCAAACTGAATGGGACCTGCGAGATGCTGAAATTCCTTGTAGAGGAGGCGTGTGGGAGGAGAAGGGGGCACGCGCCCGCGAGAATAAGGTGAACTAAGAAGCTTCTGCTAGTTCGTGAAATCGCGTGTACTTTTTATGGGTCAAAATGCATCAAAAGCAATGGTGGATTTGTATTCTGAGGGGCTTCCTTTAACGCACTGGCAAATGCACTGCATTGTAAACGCCTCTCCTGCAGACTCAGGTTCCGGAGCGCAGGAACTGAAGCCCAGACGCAGCCAGGCACCCTTAGAGGCGCGCTGGGCAGAACGATGGCTGACTGGATGAACAGGTGAAGCCACGTCCTGCCCCTCCTTGGGATGACAGCCATTAGCTCTTGGCCCTCAGACCGTCAAACTACTTCATTTTGATTCATTTAGCATTTATTCGGCAAACATTTATTGCTCAAGAAATGGCCAATTTAAAGAGCTGACCCAAGATGACTCAACACAGCTTAATGAACCATTAGTGACTACGCTTCAGCAATTCAGCGCAAGAGCACTGAGGATGTTTAACATAAGCTCTTAATACAAAGGACCCAAGGAGCACTTCTAAAAGGACTACAGATCATCAAATAAAAAAGGAAATGTGTTCGACCTCACCAGTAATCAAAGGAATACGAACTAAAATAAGAATCCATTTGGCGGGGGGTGTCTACAAAGAGGCGACATTGAAAGAAAATTTGTCTTTTCAAACAATGATCAGGACTGGAGAGGACAGTGGCAAAGCGTCGGTGTGCCATTCTGGGCAGGCAGGTTGGCGGTGTGGATCAAAAGGCCTAATTTTTGACTTAGCTGCTTCATTATAACTATTTATCTAATTGAAGATGTGTGAGAATTTGTGTATAAAGGTGCTTATAAAAGAAGTATTTAGAATAGCAAAGAAAGAAACAGGAAAACTTAAACCAAGGGACTGGTGAGCTGCGTCGTGTAAAAGAAGGCTGGCACCATCGAAATCCATTTCTCGAAAACTGCTTTGCGGGGTCTGCAATGTGTCTCACCGTGAAAAACGCAGGTTACAAAGCACTACCCAGAAAATCATTCAAGTTTTTTTTTTAATAAAAAGATCCACATTTTCTGTCTTTTTATCTGTATTTTCTTTTCCCTACATTCAATAATTAATATAAAGTAAGTTCTCACTTAATGTTGTAAGTTTGAGACCTTGAGTAAAATGATGTATAACAAAACCAGTCTTACCGCGGGCTAATTGATATTAACGCTTTAAGTTCCTAGGCATCTCATCAACATTGTAACAAAATTTGAATGAAACTACAGTATTCAAGGACCTGCTGTATATTATTTTATAATTTTAGTTTGAAAATAGTATAAGCCTAACAAATAAAACCAACAGTAACTTCTGGCACTCACGTGAGGCCTCCTACCCTTTCCTCACTCTGCTCCCCACAGTAACCCCAACTTGGAAAGGGAGGAACTATGTGTCCAGTGCTTTCCATTAGCTAAACATCAGACACAGGCCTCGCCCTCAGCTCCGCCCTTCAAGAGTAGAATTCCTTCCACTACGCTAAAGCTGATGTGCCCAGCGATTACCAGAGCCCATTTCCAGAGTTCATCAGATCTCATGGTAAACTTCTCAGAGTTTGTATAACACGATTGCCTTTGAAAATGGCAAATGTAATTATGCCATTTATCTAGATGTAAATATTCCCCAATGAGAGAACCTGGCAGTTACCATGTGTTTTTAATTCTAATTCTTACCCAAGAATTTAAAAATTTATAATATGTACAGTAATGAAGAGTTTTCTTTTGTAAGCATTTTCCCCCAGAATCATGAAAGCACATTCGTCCTTGTAAATTACACACAACATAATTACAACAAGATGGGCCATGCTCCGGGTCTCATTTCAAAGGGATTCCACTTTTAAGCATTCCCTTTAATAACACAAAACGCAGCCTCCCCTGTGGAATTATCAGGAATTAATGAACTCTATTTTTAAAGGGTAGATACTATGAGGACTTGGGGCAGAGGGCATTAATATCAAGTTCTCAAAGTCTCACTTTATTCCAGAAGAAAACCCTTTTCTATCATAATCATAAGACTGGAAATTAAGGTGGTTGTGAAAATGGCATTGGCAAGGACAAGTAACAGCTGCCGAGAGTACAGGCTTTGCGTGGGGGTGAATGGTCAGAGAGAGGCTGGAGTGTATCGATAGATAATCATCACTTCTCCAGGGAAGAAATGGTTTCTCTATAGCTTTCACATCTGTCCATCTCCTCAAACACACTAAAAATTTCTGGACGTTCTTAGTAACAACTCAATAAATGTTTGCTGGGAAGCTGTGAATACCAGTGAGAAAGACCCTCTCCCCTCGCCAACCCCCAGATGCTCTGTCCCAGAAGAGAAGCCCCCCTGTAGGCGAGGGTGGCTTTGTGAGTGACAACGGGAAGAGGGTATCCCAAGGCTCAGAACAACATAAGCAAGAGTCAAACCAAGTTCAGGGGACAGTGAGTTAATAAGCCTCATTATACAAAAGGGAAGGACAGCTGATCCCCCAGTAGTGGATTTAAAAGATTGATCTGGGTGTGGGGCACAGCAGGGAGAAAAGAAGAAAAGAAGGGGCCGGGAAGCCTGCGAGTGGCCGGGAAGTGGGAGGGGAGGAGGACCAAGGTGACATCAGCAGAAAAGTATATAAAAGAGACATCATCGCTGAAAAGAAGTCAAGGGCCAGCCACATGCAGAAAATGATGGTATGAAGGAGAAATCGGCACAATGACGTGGGGAGGCCCAGTACCCCACTGAGGAGGGGGAAGACTCTGCAGAAGGAATGGTCAGTGCTCCCCAGTTCCACAGAGAAGTCACGGAGGAAGACAGGCGAGAAGGGCCCCAGGGTTTAGCGGTCAGGATGGCTGCCATGGGCATGAACACCAAGTGTAAGGATCCAAAAGGGATGAGCGGAAGAAGAGGGATCAGTAGCATGTTCTACAAGATGAACTAAGAAGCTCAGTGTGACCACATGTTCCAGATCAGGGACCCTCAGGGGTGTGACGGCAGAGGATCAAGTAGAGAGGGAGGGCCATCAGGGATGAAGGGACTCCTCTTCCTACTCCTGAGAAGGAAGGGAGGATGGGCACCCAGGGGCGGTGAGTCTCAGAGCTCCACCCTAGCAGCCGCAGTGCAGCAACCTCAGGAGGGAGGCCACCTGCTCGGGGCCAGGGCTGGGCGGGTCAGGAGAGGAGGAAGCCCTTCCCTCCAGGCTGCCCCTGCATATCCGATCAGTCACCTTTCCTTCACTCCTGGGACTCCAGCTACCTCAGAGCCCTTCAAATGCACCAAGCTGCCTCCCCTCCAGGAGCCTCCATTGGCCCTTCTCTCTCAGCCTCATTAACACCAATTAATCCTTCCAACTTCCCTCACCGCACCCAACAAGGTCAAGTTCTACTGCTCTTCTCCATCCTGGCACCTTAGACTTGTCCTTCTGTGCTTACCACACTCCTTAACAGGTTCTGTGCTTTACAATCCTACCAGGACTGTCCCCTCACTCCAGGCTGTAAGGTCCACGAGGGCAGAGCCTGTTCTTAGTCACTGTCTACCCTGGCTCCTCCCAGAGGGAGTTCTCGTCAAAAAGACAACAGGCAAGTGAGCTGGACTCTGCTCGTGTGCGGGGCTTCCTCACGGCAGACTCCGTTAGGGGGGTATCTCAGGCATCTGTGGTTGCTCGGGTCTGGTACACAGTAGGCCCTCCCTAAGTGCCTGCTTGTTGGCGGGCTGCCTGACTGGCTGGACAGGGGAGTAAGCCCCCAAGGGCCTCAGTTCTCTGGTGGCGGGACTAGAGCTGCCTAGGCCCTAGGACTACAGGGACCAGGGACTAGAGGGGACCTGCGAGAGCAGCGTGCTGTGCAGACAGAGCAGCCACGCCCGAGGGCCAGGCCCCATGTGGGAGCTGCGGGCTGAGAAAGGAGGCAGCTCCCGCCTCCCGGAGTTCTCGGTCTAGGGAGGGTGCACTTGGAGACAAGGTGTGCAAGGCCGGTGAAGGCACAACACCAAGGGGGAGCCTCTACCACGTACGGAGTGAGTCCCTGCTGGGCTCCCAAGTCCACGTAAGCGCCTCATGTAACCCCTGACCACACCCGAGTGAGCCCAGGCGTGGAGCTCTCCATGGGGGCTGTGACTCCCTGAGGGCTGCTGTTGATGATGGTAACTGCAGCAGGTGGCATGTCTGAGCACACGCTCAGCTGCAGGTTGTAAATGACATCTTTCATGGACACCATCTCAGGGCTCTGTCGCCCTTCCGAGGGCTGAGTGTCATCATCATAACCATTTCACAGCTGGGAGACCTAAGGCTGATTCCAAGACACAAAGCTCAGATGTAACGGAATGAAAAATGAAACCCGGGTGTGTGGGGCAGCAGCACAAACTTTTACCTACAGCTAAAGAAGTACGCAGTCCCCAGGGAACCACATGGTGAGAAAGGACACTGCCGATGTGGTCCCTGGGGCAGGGCTGGCAGGGACCCTGGGCATGGCTGACAGGCAGCTGGCCTGCCCATCTGATGAAGCTTGGGTAAAATCAGCACAAAACTGCACGTGCAGGTGGTCCAGAGGGCGGCTGGCCGGGTGGGTAAGGCAGCTCCAGCAGCTGGGGGCCTACCGCTGACCAAGTCCTGCCACAGCTGGGCCTCCTTCCCTACAAATGAGGCCACAAAGCAGCTGCTCAGGCCCAGGGCCTGGTGTGCACAGGATTGCACAGGTTAAATCTGGGCAAACCCATGCTGCTTCTGCAAGTGCCGGTGCCATGGCTTTGCCCCTCCCGCCGCCTGCAGGAGACGGAGAAAGCGAGCAGCCCAGCAGCAGCATGGAGCCGCTGCAGGCGCCCCCTCGCCCTAGTGCCCTACCTGTCAGCCTGAACCGCAGAAGCCCTGGGGAAGACTTGGATCTTCACACCCACCAGAGCGCCATTTCTAAGCAGAGACGCCTGTTTCAGTGGCAGACACCTCTCTGCTAGGTGACTGCTTTCCCAGAAGGAATGGGCAGACAGAGAGGACAGCTAAGCTCGAGCAGGGCGAATGTAGACAGAGGGGGAGAAGGGTGGGCAGCCATGACTAGGGACAATGGTCACATGAGGCCTCTGCTCTAGGCGGCCGCCTGCCACAGCCCTTCATGGCCAGCCTGTCCTGTTCACCGTGCCCTTAGGATGGGTTGTTCAGCACCTGTGACTCGATGGGAGCAAAGCAGTGTCCTGAGGTCACTGTGTGCCCACACACTCCCTGTCACATGAATGAATCTTAACCGGGTCTCGCTGGGACCCTGACGGTGGGGCACTGCTGCAACCCCTCACCCCACGGTGCTCAGGTGACCACCCGGGCCACCTTCTCTCTTGGCTAAGCTGGACAGGGTGGGGAGGAGCATTCAGAGAGGAAAGACCAGGGGCCAGGATGGGAGCAGAGCTGTGTCATTCTCTGCTTGGACACTCTCTCTGTGTCAGACGGGTGCTCCATGCCAGGAATTCACCAGAGAACAAGAGAGGTGTGGAGTTTGAGGCTCAAGGAGACGGAGCGCAGAGCTGGGCAAAAGAGAAGGTGGGGGTGAGGACACTCAACCTCTGGGGCTTTCCCCGCTCCAAGCAGTTCCTGCTGCCCTGAGCGGTGCCCCAGGCCAGGCCACCAGGGAGACTGCTTCATAAACACTTCCTTAGCAAGACATTTAAAAGGCTGTTGATTTCCCTGCTCAACAGGAGAGGTGAGACAGTGACGGATACTGTGAGCAGTTAGCAACAATGGGTCCCCTCCGCCCCCAACCAGGTGCTATTTCCCTCTCAGATTCCCAGCGGGCAGCCCTGGGAAATGTGCTGCCCACCAGGGTGGGCAGCCACTGGAACCATCAGGTGCCCTGGCTTCGAAAGGGACAATTAGAGGCTCTAGCTTCCTTTTCTATGAGACCATAAAGAATTAAGCTGATTTCAAACAGCGTACTGGCTTGCAAGGCATCTTTCTCTATTGAGGAGGACAGGAGGCCACAGGTCTCCAGGAGCCAGATTGGTGACCTCAGGATCAACATCCAGCAATCGTGGACGACGTTTTCTTACTAGATGCAGGACATGGGGATACATAGGAATAGGTAGTAGGGATGTGAGGTGTAGTTGGCTGAAGCGTCATCCCGTACACCAAAAAGCTGTGGGTTTGATTCTTGGTCAGGGCACATACCTTGGTTGTGGGTGCAATCCCCGGTTGGGGCATGTATGGGAGGCAACTAATTCATTTTTCTCTCTCCCTCTAAAGTCGATGAGCATATCCTCAGGTGAGGGTAAAAACAAAACAAAACAAAACAAAACAAAACCACAAACAAAAAACCACCACAGGTCTCGTCATCTTGCTGTCAACATGTGTATGGGTAGAGCCGTAACCCCAATGCCATGGTGTTAGGAGGTGGGGCCAGCGGGAGGGCATTAAGTTTGGATGACACCTGTGGGCAGGGCCTCCACCACAGGACTGGCGCCTCCGTGAGAAGGAGAAGACCCCAGCCTCTCCACCATCATGTGAAATGACAGCAAGCAGGTGGGGTCTGCAAGCCACGGCAGGGCGTCCTCCCCAAAACAAAATTGGTCTCAGTCCCTTGATCTCAGCCTTCGCAGACCCTGCCCGGGCCTGTGAGAAACAAATGCCTGTTGTCTACCCCACCCAGTCTGTGGTGTGTTGTTACAGCAGCTGGTGCAAACGCGGGGCCAGCCCTCGGTCTAACACCCGTCTCACGGCGGGTGCTCGGCCAGCCTGCTGTGAGCAAGCTTCTCTGTGAGCGACGGCGGCGGCAACCGCCAATACACGGATAATCCCTAATGTATGCGTTTTAACATGGAAACGCACGCAGCCTTGCACTGCCCCTTCACCTGCAAGCAGCCGGAGTAAGAGCATCGCGCATGTGCTCTCGGTCTCGTTTACAGAGTCCTCTGGGGGGGGCGGGGCTCGCCCGTAGAAGTTCCAGGTTTAAAAAATAATAGTGTCTCCTGATATGTTAATATGCACTGGAAATAATAAATGCAGGAATTAAGTTTCGGAAATGCGGGGCAACAGTACCTGAAGTTTGAGGGCCAGGGCGCAGCGGGCTGCAGGCGCCCCCACCTGAGCGCGGTGCTGCCATGGCCGCACTGACATAATTTAATGATCGCACGAAGGACAGTTTGAGACAGGGGCTGCGTCAGGGGGGCAGGTTTGTCCCAGAACAGACCATGCCTTTGGGAGCTGCAGACCCTTCTGCCCGCCTGCAAGGTGGGCTGAAGCATGTGTTCCTCCCTGGAGGTGGGACCATCTCTCCCAGGGGTCTGCAATTAAGGGGGTGGCAGAAATCCTCAGGAGTGGGCTGAAGGAAGAATGACTTCTCTTTCCTCCCTCCGACTTGGAGAGGGTGAGAGAGTTGAAACAATTGTTCCAGCCCCGCACTCCTGGCCACCAGACTCCAGGACTCACGGAAGGCTGCCTTGGATGCGGCGTCACGCTGCCTTGGGCGAACTCGGCGCCTCTGGAGCCCCCACAGAACGTCCCTGGGTATCTGCAGGGAAGAGGTGGGTGATGCTGCCCAGAAGCAGGCATCACCTGCATGCAGTAGGAATTAAGAGGGTTTTCTGAGTATGATTCAGTGCGAGGCACTGATGACAGAGTGGGAAGGATGTTGTTCGATGGAATCCCATGACCCATAATAACACAGATGATGGGAAGAAGGACAGTGGTATTAATACTGTCATTTATTACAGAGGTTTTACATGACACCTGGTTCCAAGTGTTTTACTTTGATTATTTCTTGAAAACCTCAAAATAATTCAACAAGGAGGTAGTACTGTTTGTATGTCCATTCCTTCACTGAAGGCAGGGATTCAAACAGGTTAAAATATTTGCTAAAAGTGACCCAGCTAGTCGTTTCTGAACTGAACGCAGACCTGAGTCTGGAAGCAGGACTTCTCCCCACTCTCCCCTTCTCTGCCCACCGTGCCTTTTGCTGCAGGGCTGTGCTGCTCATGTCGGGGGCCTGGGAGGACAGGGCTAAACCTGAGGCACATGCAGACGAAAGAAACGACGGTTCACGATCATTAGGACCTCCGTGTCCACGTCCAGGCCGACAGCCTGGTGGGCACCCGAATCGCAGCTCCTCCCACTCCTCAACGCCACTGCACCCCACACGCCAACTCTGCAGAAGACCGGAGCTGGAGGATGCAAACCCAGGGCACAGACACTCACCTGTCACCCTCTGGCTCCCCTGCAGACAGTATCCAGGAACCAGGCCCCCTCCACCCCACGGGCAGTGCCTGTGCCTTCAGGGGCGGGGCTGTGTAACCATGGCCCGAGGGAGGCACAGTCCTGACACCAGGGCCCTGAGTGCAATTTTGCCTGCACACCCCTTGCAGGCTGTTGGCATGTGCCCCCTCGTTGCACCAACCCTGCCAGAGAACAGAGCAGCCCCCTCGAAGGAAGCCCTGGCTGCTGCTCCTGGGGCGCGGGCCATGCTGCATGCTCACCGGTGTACAGGTGGCTGGCGCACTACTTGGGCAGAGCTTCCCTCCGGTGCTGGCCCTCCCCGGGTTAGGTGAGGACCGAATGCCCCTACAGGTCACCCACACGTTGCTCAGATGCTTTCAAGAGTGATAAAACCAACTGCTGGCTCAGGTCTGCCAGGGCCGCCTCCCAGGAGGGCTGCTCCGAAGGTTAAAGGGGTGCTGTCCTGCACAGCCAGACACCCCCTCGGCTTCCTTGGCCCTGCTGCACTTGTCTCCTGGCTTTGGCTCTGTCCAGCAGCTGGCCAGAGCCGGCCAGGCAGTCATACCGGCAAAGCCTGGGCACTGAGCCAGGACCAAAAGGGCGGTCAGTGCTGATTGGCTTCCTGCTGAAGTGGGCCCACCCAGCACTCCAACGAGGCGGAAGGGACGCGTTAACAGCAGGCCAGCACTTCACGAGGGCTTGGACAACTGTTCTGACGCATCCTGATGAGCTCCATCTGCTGCCAGTCCGCACTGGGCATATGTCTCCTTGCCCCGGCACTGCATTTTGGCTGGAAAATTTACTGGAAAGCCTGTGCATGCCTTGCAGGGAGGAGACAAATGCTGGAGACCATCTCCAAGCATACCTAGGAGCAAAGGGAGGCAGGTGGGGCAGAACGTTCTGCAAATGTAGACCCGGAAATCATGTAAGGGATGGATACTTCGTAAGACAGTCGCCAGCTCCCAGCATGCCAGGCCACACCAGAGCGTCAGGACCCACGGAGGCCATCGCACTGGCTGGAGCCTTAGAAGAAGGTGTTTCACCCACTGCTCTTCTTATGTCTGTACAGTGTGGTCAGGCTCTCATTCTCACTTACTTCTGAACTTTGGTTTATCTCAAGTCTCTATTTTTAGGTTAAGACCCATCAATTCCACAAACCTCCTCACATTTTCATGTTAGTAATCTTCTCTAGGAAACAGTTTTCTTTTGGGGACCACAGGTATTTGTCACCTCATGAGTGGTGCTAAGACACCCAAGCCCACTGAGACAGCCAGGCCACCTGCTGGACTCGCCCGCTGGCCAGGGAAGTGCCCCCCACCACCCCTGTCCTTTCACACCATCAGCAGTGATAAGCAAGGGCCTGCTCTGTGCTCAGCCAGCACTGGGCCACCCAGACAAAGGACACATTTGAGGTAACAGGGATGTCAACCAAATGCACCTCCTTTCACAAACATTTTTAACATTATAAATGTTTAAACAGTACATATTGTAATACTGAAGAAGAAAAACAAAGGAGCAGTACTCAAAACTACCAGAGCTCAAGACTTACTCCAAGGCCACAAATGTTAAGGCAGAGTGGGAGTGGTGAAACAGAAACAGACAAAGAGATCAACGGAGCAGAGCAGAGGGCTGGGGGTAGACCCACAGAAAGTGCACGGGTGTTTTGGAAAGATTTCATTTATTTATTTTTAGAGAGAGGGGAAGGGAGGGAGAAAGAAAGGGAGAGAAACATGGATGTGAAAAACACAGATCAGCTGCTTCTCGTATGCACCCCACCGGGGGACTGAACCCATGGCCCAGGCATGTGTCCCGAACTGGGATCAAACAGGCAACCGTTTGCTTTGCGAGACCATGCCCAACCAACTGAGCCTCGCTGGTCAGGGCACAAAGTCAACTGATTTTTGAAAATGAGAGAAGACAATGGATTCAATTCATTGGAGAAAGTATAGTCTTTTCCATAAATGGTGCTGGAATATTTAGAATGAACCTACACAAAGACCTTATACCTTACATAAAAATTAACTCAAAATGGGTACCCTGATCCTCAATGTATATTGTAAAACCATGAAACTTGTAGAAGAAAATAAGGATAAAATTGATGTGACTTTGGCTATCAGTTTTCAGATATAATACCAAAAGCACAACCCAGAAAGAAAAAATAGGTAAGTTGGACTTTATTAAATTTTAAAACAACTGCTCTATGAATGACAGTGTTATGAGGACCCAAACGCAAGCCACAGCCTGGAAGACAGTATCTGCAAAACCCACATCTAACAAAGGACTTGCATCCAAGATTAAATACTCAACACTCAGCAGCAGGAAAATAAGCAACTCAGCTTAAAATGTGCAAAGATCTGAATAGCTATCTCAAGAATAAGATGGAAAATAGCCAAGCGAAGAAATTCTCAACATCATTTATCATTAGGGAAATACGGATTAAAACAACAATGACATATCACTGCATATCTATTAGAACATCCAAAAACAAAACAAAGCAAAACAAAACACAACCAACCATGTCAATTGCTGGTATGGATGCAAAGCCCCAGAAACTCTCGTTACTGCTGGTGGGAACGTGAAGTGGCGCTACCACTCTGGAAGACTGTGTGACGATCTCTTACAGAACTAAGGATCTCACCACAGAGCCAGTAACAGCACCCTGATGATTTGAAAACTATGGCAACACAAAAAGCTGCATTCAAATGTGTGTATCAGTTTTATTCATAATTGCCCAAACCGGAAGCCACAAAGATGTCCTTCAATAGGTGAATGGATAAACAAATTGTGAAACAGCCACACCATGCAATACTATTCAGTGAAAAAAATAAAATATCGAGCTACAAAAAGGAAGACTCTTAGATGAATATTGCTAAGTGAAAACAGTCAGTATAAAAAGGCTACACAATGTATGGTTCCATTTACATGGCATTTGGAAAAGGCAAAACTATAGTGAGAGTAAACAGACCAGTGGCTCCTAGGGTGGGAGGCGAGGAGTGGATGAAAAAGTGGAGCCCAGGGAGCATCTCTGAGCGGTAAAGCTGTTCTTTGTGGTACTGGAAGCGTGCATATATGATACGGTGAATTTGTCAAAACCCATAAAACATTACAGCACGTACAGGGAACCTTAATGTATGGGAATTTTAAAAAATCATTTACGAGTTTGGGAGACCCTAGGATGAAGTGCAGAATGCGACAAAACAATTTTGGAAATGAGTGCGGACTAGGAGACTACAGGCAAAGGGACTACACGTAAGCCCTGCACTCTGGTTGATAAAGGTCCTCCTGCAGAGGTGCTAGGCAGGGGCTGGCAATTTTGACACAATTTTGACACGTGTGCACAGTGGAACCGCAGAAGGAAGGAGTGGACAGCAGATGCTGGGGCCAAGCTTCTCACCGTTGGGAGTGGGAGGCTGCCGGGAGGCACGCGGTGATGGCTCAGAGCTGGGGGCATCAGCATGAGCTCACACTTAGCTTTGTATAAATACAGATGGCTACACACAGAGGAGTCTGTGTTGTCGCTACCCGGTAGCCAGGAGCACATCTAGGGCCCCGCCCTTGACTTCTGACACTGTGCTCCAGGAAAAGGGACCAGCACTGCTTGGAGAAATGACTGATTCTATGGCTGGGGTGAGGGAGGCGCAAGATGAGCCTGAAGCACATTAGAGCGCCAGAAGTAAGGAAATACTAGAAAAAATAAATAAATAAACTAGGCTGTAGTGGGAGGGTATCAAAGGGACACAGGAGCCAGCAGGAAGAGCTCCCAGTGTTCAAAGCTGGAACAGTGTGAACAGCAAGGTCTTTGAGCCGGATTACTCTAATAGGATTGGATTAAAACCTCAAGTACAAAATAAATGTCTATGAGTCCATAAATACATGACTGAATAAGTGAATAAATAGGGAAGAAGAGACGAATCTCTGGTGCAGAAGAATTCCAGATAATTGCTATAGAAACACCACCCTCAAGAATTAGGTAAGTGGATGGCAGATGCTAGAGCCAGGCAGGGGGCACTGACTCCCAGTCCTGAAGTGTGGGCTGTGCGTAGTGCCTTCCATGTGAAGACGACAGCAGGAACAGAGGGAGAAAGGAGTGGCATTCCTGTGGAGAAGCTGACAAACACAGCACCTCAGCCAGGTGACGGAGGTCACATCGATGGGCCCCTGGAGGTGATGTAATTACCATGGCTGTCACCTCTTAAAAACCCACAGCCCTAGTCTACTCAGGAGGAAAACATCCAACGACCCACAGCTGAGGGACCTTCTAGGAAACAGCTGGCCAGTATACTTCAAAGCTGTCTAAGTCATCAAAAACAAGGAAAATCTGAGGGACTGTCACAACCGACTGTCATGAGCAAAGGAGCTGAGGAGGTGCGACACCTAAACGTAACATGGCGTCTTGGGTGCCATTCTGAAACAGAAAAAAAATATTAAATAAGAACTTAGGAAATCTGAATAAAATATGGACTTTAAGTGATTATGAAGTGTCGATATTGGCTCAGAGGTTGTGACAAATGCCACACCATGTAAGATGCTAAGAAGAGGGGAAGTGGGTACAGGACATATGGGAATTCTGTGTACAATGTTTGTAAATCTAAAGCTTTAACTTTACTAAAAAAAAAAAAAAGCTTGCATAAAATATGGACACTGAAATAATAACTTAGGGAAATAGAACTCGGTTGGATACCAGCTGCTGAGAAACAGAGAGGCACAGTGTTCTTGGCATGGAGAATGACAGACACTGGTGGCGAGGCCTCGGCAGAACTTACAGTGACTCTACACGGGTTCCTGGGGAAAGCAATGTTATTATTTACTCCGTGCTGGAAGTTTCAGCCTCAGCATTAAGTCACAAGAAAGAAATGTAACATACGTATAAGTAGTAAAATACTTTTAAAAACCCGAGCTTAGGAGTCTGGGTTCAAATCCTAGCCATTTGTAAGATGTGTGGCCTTGGGCAACTTGAATGCACAAAGGTCCTTTTTCTCATTTTAAAAATAACAGTACCTCCAATAACTGGGCTTTCAAGATTAAATGGAAATACACGTGTTTCACACAGTGTCTAGCACTGTGGTTGCTATTTCTTAAAATTTACATTGGAAAGAGGAAGATAAAATGCCCACTATCTCCAGATGAGACTGCAGATCCAAAACGGTAAGATGAAATAACTATCAGGATGATTTCCGACTTGAAAGAAATAATCATTTTCACAAAGACGGAAAACAGAGTTTATTCACAGAAAGCGATCACGAACGTCAGCTCTCCCCTCGGAGATGCGGAACACGTGAGAAAGAGGAGCCACGGGAGAGCGAGCGGCGGGCGTTCCAGAGCCGCCCAGAGAGGGAGGGGCCGCATCCCAACACTTCGCAAATTACTTTAGAAAGCCAATCTAAATTTCATTTTCTGAAAGTTTTCAAAAATGATTTTTAATATCATCTAAGAGAAGAGGTAAGAAGAGCCATGAGAAACTTGAAAAAGAAGATAACGTTGTTAGATGAAAAGATGAATGATGACAGTGCAGAAATGACCACCAGGCCACAAAAAACCAAAAAAACAAAAACAAAACACTACAGTTCCAGTTCTCTTGGTATATCCTAGAGTAAGTATTAGATTGATTAAAACGGTATTTTTTCAACCCCAGGTCACAAACCATGAGTGCGGCATAAACACAACTTTCTAAACTGAGAAGTGCAGCGGCAGGGAATAGAAGACAGCACTCACTGCCCTCAGGAAGGATGAGCGCTGCCCCGGGGACGCTCTGAGCACTGGCTCACAGTGTAAGCTATTTCTTCCAGTTTGAATGCCACTGGCCTAATGCATCCAACATGAAAAATTCCATCCATGGAAGAAGAGAATGAAAACACAGGTGAACTTTTTACCTGGCCTCAGAGTGGGGAAGTGATTTCTAAACATACATCAAAGCCAGAAACTCCAAAAGGAAAGAATGACTAGTCCAGAACAGACAAAAACATCAAAATCTTAAGTCTATCAGAAAATACCATGAAAGGTAAATGAACAAATTAGGGGGGAAATGTGGAATACATATGATGGATGCATATCCTTAGTATGTAAAAGAATCACCTTATAAATTACTGAGAAAAAGACCAACACCCTAAAAGAAAAAGTATATGAGGCAATTCAGAAAGAATTATAATAGCCAATCTATATGAAAAATAAAGAAGTTAAACCTCGGGTGTAATCAAAGAAGTAAAAAATCAAATTGTGACAGAGGCAGGTAATTGCCTCCCAAGATCCATTTTTCTGCTTTTCTTTGGTAATAAGAACCATAATTTTTAGCTGGCTCATTGCTTTTCAGCTTACAAGTTTACATTCCCCAGCATGTAGGCAGGACCGTACAACTAGACTCACAGTGAATTCAGATGGAGCTGGCCACTGAAAAGAGGGCAGAATTGTATACAAATTCTCCCCCTCTCCCCACCGCTGTCTGGACTACAAACAGGACAGCTGGAGCTCTGGCGCACACGCTGGCCCATGAGGACGTATACTAAGATTCTCAGGGCTACACGGTGGAAAGGTCTTGAGGACTGAGATGCTGCATACCAGCCCTGGACTTCCTACCACTTAACTTAATTTGTATTAAAATGATGTAAACCCTCTTTTGCTTACTCTACTGGTATTTGAGCACTAGAGTATTGACTATGTGCCACTGAGCCAAATGCCAACTAATGAAAGTATCTTTTTCCTTAACCCACGCAGTAGAAAATTCCTTTAAAAATTGTAGTATTTGGCCCTGTCTGGATGGATCGGTTGGTTGGAGCGCCATCCCATACACCAAAAGGCTGTGGGTCCGATCCCCAGTTGGAGCACATACAGGAGGCAACTGACCAATGTTTTTTTCTCTCTCTCTCAAATCAAGAAACATATTTCTGGGTGAGGATTAAAAAAAATTATTGTATACAAAGTTGGTTAAGTGTCTTCATAATATTGCTTATGGTACACATTTTCTGGAAGAAACTCTGCCAGTGAAGTAGCAAAACAGTTACAACATACATATCCTTTTACCCAGACGTTGTACCGCTGGTAATGTATCCTATGAAAATAATTAGATGTATGCAAAATTAATACACAGTGATGTTCATAAAAGCAGTGTTTATAATAATGAAAAATCAGAGAGAATCTAACTGCTCATTAGAGGACTAGTTATAAAAATTATAGCACATTTGTAGAATCAGACACCATGCAGCCATTAAAAATCAAGTTTTAAAAGAATAATTGATGACATGGGAATATTATTAAGGACGATTAAGCTAAAATAATAAAGATTTTAAAGTAGTATATATTTATACTTGGTGTGGAAGACTGGGTAATTTTAAATGTTCTACAACAAACATGTATAACTCCTACAAGTTTTTTTTTTTAATTTGAGTTAAAAGTTTGCACATGTCTACTGTCTCTCACCAAGTACCTGTCTCCTCCAGCTGAGTGGCTCCCTCTGCTCGACCTCATGCGCAGCATGTTCCAGCCCCATGTGCCCAGCTGGTTTGTGCCATGGAATACCCTTTCTGCTGCCTGATCAGTGGTCTTTGCAAGGGACCAGGGTATCTGATATACAGCCATGCTTTGCTATGGGTCAGAGGCTCCCATTTCAGGCCAAGTCAAGTGCCTGAGCCTACGCTCCTAAGACAGTCAGAGTGTCTAGTGGCCCTCCGGGTGATGCTCTTGAGGGCCATGTTGGGTCTCCCTTCTCAAGACACCAAGATGCCACTGTCCCTGACTCCTCAGGAGCTCCCAGCCTCACACCACTACTGCCTGTCTCTAAGTCAATGATCTTTAAAAGGATGTGCTCTGTGTCAGTTATTTCAAAATGTGTTTAGTTGCGAATAACAGGAACCTGTCCAGTGGATGTGCAATGCCAGTACATCAAAGGATCCAAAATGTAATAGTATGTCCATACTTTAAGTTAGTTTCCTTGTCCCAACCACATGAAATGAAGTCCAGCTCTTCTGGCCATGCAACTAAAGCAACAGGTCATGATGATCATGAGGTACTCAGAGAGCAATGAAACGCCCTTAGGGCCCTACACTGGTAAACCCAGAGCCCAAAAAAGGGAGAGAACGGCCCAGTTCTAGACGATTATTACCTACGGACATAAGTGAGCCCCATATGCAGACAGGTGAACAACATATTACGGATAGATTTGGTGTTAAGAGTTGCCATCCTACTTAGGGGAGAGAGAGCATAGGACCTGGGCCTAATGCATAGAATAGGAATTTTAAAAATTCTGGACGGACGGATGGACGGACGGACAGATGGATGATGAGCAGATGAAGGCATATACTCACTGCCTCCAGACTCAACCACTGCCCTCAGCTTTATAAAACAAAACACGACAGCTGTCAGAGCGTTGCCTTGTGCCTTAGGTTTTAACTTTAAATAGGGCTTAGAGACCTTCAGAAGCAAGGCACGTGAAGTGACAGGCTAGTGTTTACTTCACTGTATTTTTCCTGAACAGGTCAGTGGTCCATTGGGCACATGGGTAAACTGCATTTAATCCAGCTTCTCACAATGTAAAAACGCACAATTCTTGTACCAGAAGCTCTCAACCCAAATGAGAGCAAACTCTTGCTACTTCCAGATACTCCCTCCTTTGCCTCATGAGAGCCCGAGGAAACACTAATGGAGCGTTCCATCCCAAAGGCTACTCTACTTCTGTCATCAAGGTGAAAATACTCATTTCCTGAGACACCATGAGCCTTCTTCCTAAGTCAGGGAGGCAGGACACAGGGAAAGAGAAGACCTACCTGAGCCCAGCTGGGGGGAAATGCCATCCATTCCCAATCCAAAGGAGCCAGAAATGCATGACACTTAGGTCCCAGCCTGAGGTCAAACCCCAGAATGGTTGATGCCAAGAAGGCCAGAGATGGTATCTTTGAACCACTGAGCCTGCCTCTTACACCTAATGCCCTGGTTCGCCTTCAACACCCAGCCTTTTTAAGGGCTGTGACTGCCACAAGCTCGAGTACATGCAAGGCTTTTGAAAACTGTAAAAGCCTATACATTACATCGATTCATTCATCCTACAAACGATCAAAGACAGCCTGACCTATGCCACACAGTGGTCCATGCATATGCTGGGCACGGGGCTCAGGGCAGTGAGCAGTCTGTAGGGAAAGCTGCGGCAGAAGACCAGGTAGAGAGGACAGACTGGCAGGTGCCCAGCCCCAGGTGGGAGCCTGGCAGGTGAAGCCACCTTTTAATTTCTGGGGAGGAGAGTGGGGGAGGGAGCTCTGTGAAAAGTGCAGGTGCCAGGTCCTGAAACCCGGGGAGAGCCAGCAGTAACCCCAACCCTGAGGGAGCCAAGCCACAGGCTGGAATCCAGACAGATCAGGCCAAGAGAGGAAGGGGACATGATGCGACCCTGTAAGTCTGAACACTCTCTGGGGATTAGCCCGGTTTAGGACAGAGTCTCCTGAGCTTTAAGAGCTAGGGAAATGCAGGGACATGAATCCAGACCTCTTCGGCATCAGTAATACCACTCGGGGCAGACGTTTCACAGAATTAGTAGCTCTCATTTGGGGGGGGGGGGGGGAAGGCTTAAAAAAAAGAAACTTGGCTTAAAGCAAGTTTTTGAAAGTCACATTTTAAAGTGCTGCTTGGTCCTGTGCATTGGTACCTAATCAGAATCCTGATCAAACCCCCCGTCGGCACTCATTTTCTGGTCTTTGCCACTCAACTTCTAAATCTGGCTTCACAGCATCTGCACCCCCTGTCTAGGTGACTTCCGAAGCTGGGGCTCCACCACGTCCCTTGCTAGTGTGGGACCCAGAGGACTTGCTCGACTGTTAGCCTCGCCCCACCCCCACGAGTGATGTGCTGGAAAGGGCCATTTAGGAGACTCGAGCGCAGGCAAAGCACAGCCAAGCCAAGGAGGCCAAAATGAACTGGTACGGGGTACGGGGAACGGGGCGAGGAAACAGGCCCACGCAACTGCTTTCCTGGGGCGCCCAGGCCGATGTGGAACAGGAGGGCTGTGCGGGCTCTTACAGAGATGCTTCCACATGGCAAATTTAATCAAGCAGGAAGGGCCTGCCCCAGATGCAACCTGCCACTGAAAGCTGGGACTCTCACACTCTGCAGACCCCTCAGTCCCCTCCGCCCATACCACCAGGCCTCACCTCCCGGAACTCCCCCTAATTGTTCTGACGCTGGTTTTCCTTGTCGCTCATTCTGGGTCATGAAACAGTGAGAATCACAGGCAGAACTTCTCCTGTGTAAGAAGGTCTTCCTTCTCTCGCCACAAATCCCCTTCTTAGCCAGCAGGAGGGGCCCTGGACGCCCTTCTCATGGGGCCAGGGCAGAGACGCCAGGTTTCAGCCTCATGCCCCCAGGGTGCGCGGAGCCGCCTGGGGCCCCTTGGAGGGAAGAGACCTGGCTTGCTCTGTTTTGGTTCCGGCTGCCCTCCCCGCTGAGCTGAGTATCTATCACCGCCTCTCCCAGCTTTATCTGCTACGGTTCTGTACGCCTCAGGTTAAACAATCAAAGTGACATTCCCGCTCCTTCATGTCTAATCGGCACAATCATCATCATCATCAAGATAACATGGCTCTAGTTTTTGAACTCTAACGTTATTTCTACAGTTAGATTTGAGCTGACTCCATGAGGACACGGTGCCCCCCGCCCCCCCGTCACAGGCCCAGGCCCACACGACAGCTCCCGGATCGGGGAAGAGGGCTCTCAGTATTTCACAGAGCAGCTGGTTTTGTGGGGTGGCAGTCATTTGTTTTCTTTCAATTATAATTTCAATTTATTCTTTATTGTAATGCTGTCTTTTCATAGCAATAGATAGCAGGGCAGTGGAAGAACAGTTGACTTCAGGACAGATTACAAATGAATTTTTATCTTTGAGGAGGTAGGTGGGAAGCTGGTGGCTATCAGAGAAGCATAATGTGGTCGTGGGCGATGCGCCCGTGTTGGTGTCTTGATAAATTTCCCCAAGCCAGGCTCGCTCACGGAAAGAATGGAGAAAATGGGAGAGGGTGTTCTCTCCCCTAAGGAGAACTCCACCAAGGAGGGCTGTGTTATCAGGGACGGGCTGCGTTCTGTGGGCGCGGAAGGAATGCTAAAGGCTAGTTTTAAATATGTGAGCGAGTGAGTGAGTGTGTGTATCTGTTTCCAAAGGAAGGCTGCCCTTTCAGTGGGCATTCGACTTGGGTGCAGCAGACGGCAGACTGTGAGGGTAACATCACAGGCTCCAGGAGAGAGGTTCCAAGCTCCTGCTCCCTCATTTGTTAGCTGGGTGGCCTTAGGTACTGAAATGCTACAGATCTCCTGTCTTCTCCTTGGCGGTGGAGGTGACATTACTCAGTTGCCAGAAGAATGGAACGCATAATGAAGTGCGTAACACTTCATACTAAATCTTACATACATACTAAAGCACACATACTAAATCTTATACAGATTATCTCGTCACAATAAATGTTTTGTTTTTTTTTTGGAGGGGGGCATTTTCAATGTTGTAAACTATGGTACATTTATATTAAGGACAACAATTTAAAAAGAATGAGTAGATTCACTCAACTTTTGACAACTATTCAGAATCCAGACAAAAAGCCTTCATTAACTTCCACTCTAACTGGGTGAAATAGGCAATAAACAAAATAGTAAACAAGTTATCTGATAGATTAGAAGGTGATAAACGGTAAGGAGCAAGGCAAAGGAGGAAAGGGGGTAGAAGGGCTGAGGCGGTGGGCTCCAAGGGGGCGCCCTTTGTGCGGAGATTTCGAGAGAGCGGGCTGAGCAGACGTCTGGGAAGGTGGTGCAGGCCAGGGCTGTCGGCACAGGGCCCGGCAGCAGCAGCGGCTCTGGCACACCTGAGAAGCCCCTCAGAGGCCTGTGCGCCTGGAGTTGTGCAGGCAAGTGGTGTCATAACAAACACTGGGGACAGAGACAGACCAGGGGACCCGATCATGTTGAGCCTTGCAGGTCACCGAAAGAATTTTACTTCTTCCTCTTAAGTAGATGGGAAGTCACTGGAGTGTCTTGAACTTACATTTTACAGAATTAGTTTACTTTGTTCAAGAGAGAAAGAAGGGACCGGGAGATCAATTAGGAAGCTATTCAAATAAAAGATGAGGATGTCTTGGACCACAAGGGAGGTGGAAGCGGTAAGAAGGGAATATATTTGAAAATCAATTTGAAAGTGGAGGCAACATGATTATATGTGGCATTGGAGAAGAAGAGGGGTTTTTTTGTAATTGTTTTATCTCAGCAAATCAAGATATGGAGCTGCCATTAATTAAGGATGGTAAATACCTGCAGGAGGAATAAGTAGATTTGGGAGAAAGACCAGGCATTTTGATTGTTAAGCTTGATATGCCTATGGGCGTCCAAACAAATACTGAGTAGTCATTACATATTTAAGTGTGGAGTTCAAGGGAGCAGTGTGGGCAGCTTGGTTAGAGGGAAGGAATAGACAGACAGACACAGATCTGTTTGTACTTACATGAAAACATATCTATGATATATCTGTAAGAGGCAGAGTACGAAATGTGTAGCATATGAGTCCGATTTCGCATGAGTAAAGTTTAAAAAGTACGTTTTTAGTATATGTATATCAAAAAATTATTGGAAGCATATGTAACGAAAAGCTAATGGATCTGGGAATATGAGACTTTTGCAATCATATTTGGATTTTATATGAGAAGGTACAAACTTATTAATTAAAAATGACAGCAGGAGAATGAGACTATTTGGGTGAATGATCAAAGCCATTAATTTCTAGTACAAACCTGTCTCCCCTTCTCTAGACTCCAGTTATGTTCGCAGCCACCCCTGCCTCAGTTTACCCTTCTCATTTTTTTTCACCTTTGGCTGCTCCTGACGAGTTGGCACCGGGTAGGCTTCAGGATGACCAGGAGAACCCGTGTCTGCCCTTGCAGAGCTGGGTCACAGGTGCGGAAGAGCCTGAGTTCAAAGCCAAAGCCAAATGTCCTGATGAACAAGGTTTTCTTCCTCGATGCAGTTGCCAATTTAATTCTGAAGTTTTGTTTTTTTTTTAAATGTAATGACATTTGGAGTAACAAGGCTCTAAAAATTAAATGTTCTTTTATATGTTTAATTTCTGACCATAACATCGTACTGAATGGTAAGTGAATGAAGCTGAATGGGTACGGAAAGATTAATATAAACTGCTTTTAAATTGCAAGCCTGCAAGCCTGAAGCCTGAAGCCTGTTACACAATAGGCATTAAAGAAACACTGTTCTTTCCTGGATGCAAAGATAAATCTCCATTTTGCCGGCAGGCTCTGCAGCAGGATTCTTTCAGGGTTTTTCCATTGAGACGTTAAGGCTAGGAAGAACTCTTTATCCTGCCTCTCTGGCACCACCTCCTGTTTCTGTTTAAGCACATTTCCCCGCTCTGCTTGTGATAACTAATGGAATTAGGCAACTGGCTGTCAACCCAGGATGTTTTTCCCCAGGATCTAACCCTCGGGTTGAAATCACCATTTGAGAAAAGAAAGTCAACGCGGGCTGTTTTTCTACTGTTCCAACCGCGTGGCTGGAGGGAAGCTGCCGGGCCCTCTCTGGCTGGCCCCGCTGCGTAGGCAGGGGCACCCCACCCCCCGCCCCGCCAGGCCGGGCCCCATGGGCTCTACCCCCCCGCACAGTCCGGGCCGGGGGGCTTACGGCTCCACAGCCTTCTCCAGAATTTGGGGTTGACTGGCTGGACCTTCATCCTTTCTCCAAAAGCTAATCTTTTAGAGAAAGAAGCAACAGAGGCAAAGGAGGAGCTGTCCTTTGAGGCCATGCTGTTCTACTTCCTCCTTAAACGTCATTCAAAGTGTTGCTGGTGTGGGGAGCACAGTGACATTCTCTGCCTGATGACTGGCACTTCAAGATCCAGGCAAGTGACATCAGGCCCCGGAGAAATTAAATCTAACTCCACCAAACTCAGCTGCAGAGCTGCAGAGCTACAGACCCTCTACCATCTCCAGGCTGAAGCCGCCCACCCTGACCTAAGCTGTGCACGCAGTGGGAACAAAGGCGCTAGGCTGGGGGTCCGGAAGCCCAGGCTAGTAGCTCCACCTTGGGCAGGACTCCGTTTCGCAGAGGGTCTCCAGTTTCCTATTCTGGACAATGGGGGCTGAACAAGGATCACTGGTCATCCAACTCTTCCTACAGATGTATGTGAATACAGCAGAGCATAAAAATGGAGTCACAGCCCCACCTACCTGGCCTTCCCTGGTCCTCACGGGGAAACCTGAGGCCCCTTGGAGGAACAGAGTGGGCCCTTCGACATAGTGTGGAAGAAGAATAGTGAGATCTTTCCTAGTCTGCCATCCTACAAACACAAAATTTCACCTCAGCAGCGAGGGTGCTCCCAATCCTCCCCCCACCCCTCCCACCCCCTCCCCAACCCCCACCGGTGGAACGAGGCCAAGAGGAAGTGGTCTGTCTCTGAAAGGAGGAGGGAGGCAAGGAGGTGACAGTCTGGGGTCTGGAAGGGCATAAGTGTTGGCTAGTTTAAAAATGTATCTCAGAGACTCTAATTGTGAGAGGTCTCTGTTTCCCCCTTAGATTTTTAATTACTGTAAAGAAATCAGGAAACAGGTGCCCCAGACATACCTTAGACTCTTTAGCAAGGTGAGGGCGGAGAAAAAGCAGCAGCAATACTCAGAACTAGAGAGTTAATGTCAGATATAAGAAATGACTCCGCTGGGCCACCTCTTGGGCACTGGAGAAAACCATGAGAAATTGGGAGGGCTCTTTCCTGGAAGACCGCTAGCCAAAGCACAGAAACCCAGGCTTAACACAAGATTTCAACTTACCTACTTCTTTCTAGTAATTCTTTTTGACAATTATTACTCTATATTCTTGAGGTTGGACTGGTATCATAGAGATAAGAAAGATAAAGCAATTAAGTAACTTGTCCTAGGTTGTGAGGTAATTTAAGAGATGTGAGAGGAAATATTCAGACATATTAAAAGATGCCCATGTCTTCAGGGGCCGCATCAAAGGCAAGGTGCCAAAAAGAACAAAGAAAAAAGTCAACCACTTGGTTCTGACTTCCCAAAAGTGCTCTTTAAACTTAAAGCTGAGACAAGGGACTTCTGACTGGCAAGAGCTGGGCATGTTGTAATTCAAAAGGCCAAAGGTTGGAAGAAGCAGAGCACTCTATGGGATTCAGAAGGAAGGAGTTAGACCCTGCCCTCACATCCCTTTGACACTCACATCCACTACTGACCAAAGTTGGAGCTCCAAGCAGTGACATTTTGGGAAGGAGTAGAACAGGCAGAGGCAGGTGAGCCCCTGGGAAAGGCTCTGTTTACTGCCATTGTCCCCGTCTGCAACCCAGCTCCAGGTCCTGGGTAGGGGGTAGGCACCTGTGAAATCCCAGACGGGAGGGGGGCCCCAGCAGCAAAGGCGGCCTGGGTTTGGTTACCAACATGAAACTCAATCTGAGGCGAGCCTTGGAAGACACTCCTCAGCACAGACCAGAATGGATGCCCAGCAGATCCAAGGAGAAAGGGCCTGGATGGCAACCTCGCCAGAGTCTTTCTAGACATATCGAAGGGCATCCTCAAGTTTTTTTGTGGCCATGAGGGGGTCAGAGAGGGGCTGTGGGAAGACTAGCACCCCCAGAAGAGCAGGGTGCAGAAGAAAGAGGATGCATGTGACCTTAATAGACATGGCGAGCAGACGTCACGGACAGGTTCTCACACAGCTTGGCTGGGGGCAGTGAGGACAGACTCGGGGGGCCAACTAACTTGGAGGGTAAGAACTCCGGAGTAGGCTGGGTGGCGCCAGGAGCACTGCCCAGTGGTACACAGCTCTCAGCCCCCGCCCACCCTCTGCTTTCTAAAATTTTGATACAATCCTGAATTGAAAGAATTGACCTGGAAGTGACTACATTAATGCCTTCATTACTAGATGGAGCCAAGGTTCAAAACAGAAGATTGAAAATAAAATATGAATAACAACAACAACAACGAAACCACATTTTGACACACTGGTCTCTGAAACTCTGAAATGCCCTTCCAGCAAAAGGCACTGAAACAAGGCTGCTCCCAATGCAGCCCAGAGCCCTGCGTGTCTTTGGCCCAAGTAGAGCTTGCACCACCACTGCCTACAGCCCTGGGGGGGTGGGGGGGTGGGCTGGGCGTTCCCTCCGCCTCCTCCCACCCCCCCACAGCTAAGCTGCCTGAGAAAGCTGCCTTCCACTTCACCTCTGGCCGCCCCCTCTCACCCTATGCTCTGCTTCCTCCCAGGTGCGACAGCCTCAGCTTAGTACTCCCCGCCTGTCACAAACCACTGTGAGAGCTGTGTGGAAAGAAGGGTCAAATCAAAGGAAAAGGTCCGTCTTCCCTTGATTGATTTGGTCCAGGTAAAATGTTATTAATTTAATCATTTCACGTAAGGACCCTAGGGATTTATCAATGCCCTCACTGCCCGTAATATGTCCTTACCCTCCAGGGAAACATCGATCAAACCCATATTAAAAAATTAAGCATTAAACCCTAATAGGGGGTTATATGACCTGCATTATGATATGGTTGGGTGTGTAATAAATTAACTACAGCCATTCAGTCTTACCAACTCGTAGTTTCTACTTCCCTCTCATGCTTATATAAAAACTTTACTCTAAGTCTCAGCCCAGAAATTAAGTCTTTAACCCAGAAGGGCAGCCTCAGAGCCTCCTGGAAAGAACTGCACCAAGCTCAGTCGGTGCTTCATGTTAACAGACCCACTGTTACAGGTTTCTAAGGCGGTGATTTCTGAGACACCTGCCAGACGGCGTTGGAGACTGAGTGAGGAGTTCCAGGACTCTCTCCAGAGGCAGATGACTTCATGAGGGCAAACTGGTGACCCAAGAGCCAGCGGAACAAAAAATAATTATATAGGACTGATGGACCGATGAGGGAAATACGTTGATTATTTGTTTTGGGAGAGTGTTGTTATCATTTTTACTCTTCTCATTTCTGACAGCTACACGATGACGTCCTTTCTCTTTCCTCCTGATCCAGCTCTCACTATCAACAAACATTCTGAAATGAGACACTCTTAAACGCTATTCTTGTTCCACCCCGAGCTCTCGGAATTCAGGAAGGGCAGTTTTCTGAGTCTCTTTGCTCTTAGCGGCAATGTAGTCACTCGCATTGGTTCAATAAAAATTTGTTCCAATTTTTACCAAATTGAACAAATAGATGTGCAGTCAAGGCCATGCCTGGAATGTCATATCTGAAAGTCACTCTCACTTAACCAGTTATGGCAAAGCCACCATTAAGAAATAAGGGCTGTACTTCATTCGGAGAACCACAAAGCCTTCCCAGAAAACTGGTCTGTCCCCTCATAGAGGCAAGTCAAGTCGGGCAACCTTAGCAGAGCTCGAAGCCCTGGAGGGATGATGCCTGCACCCTACTGATGGAACCACAGGCGGAAGGGTGGGGGTGAGCTCCTTGGTGTGGTTTCCGAGCCTCAGGATACAGGAGTAAATACAAGCAATAAACAATATACCTGGAATAATAGAGGCTATCGAATCTTCCTAAGAAGATTCTTAACAGTTCTCCAGGCAGCAGATAATTGTCTTGAACTTTGCATTTGTTTAACACCACAGGGCTTTAGGTTTTCTGTCCAAACTACAAGGAAGGTTATTTATATTAATTAGCATTTCTTACTGCAGAGACAGAAGCGAATCAGCCCACAAGGCAGCGAAATAAGCGTTCTGGTAATCGAGGGTAGGTCACCTGGGGTTATTTGCGACCACGGTGCTTTGTGGTTTGTGATGCCCTCCACGTTCTGAAGCAAGCCCCCCAAGTGGTCCTTTAATGCAACATTTCTATGGTCCCCTCCACAAACGAATTTAAACTTGATCATCATCTACGCGCCCTGGAAAAGGCAATGTGACAGTGCGACTTAGAAAGAGGCAAATAGATAAGCGCTCACACCCGGTTCATCCTGCTCCACTACAGATAGAAGACTCGCGCATGCGTGGGCACTTGCGCGTGCGCACATTCAGGGACGCGCAACGTTTCCATGGAGGAGCAGGTTATAGCGGAGAAAGCCCAGGTCCACAGAAGGCACCCTTCTATCTTGGGTCGCGGTAAGGAAGTCTCAAAAGGGAGCTGAGACCAGTGGGACGACACTGCTCTCTCCAAATAAGGGTGAAAACACGGAAACATCCAAATAAACCCAATCTTCCTGCCCCTCCCGGCCAGGGGAGAGAAGCAGCTGCCCTCGGGGAGGGTGTTCTCCTTTCATGTGTCCCCTGGCTCTGTGCTGTCTTCCAAGCGGAATACATTAATAGAGAAATACTCCGGAGGGGAAATTCTCTCCACCTTATGACATCTCTGCTGTCCCTGTTTTGAAATTTGGCCTTGGGAAGTTCAAAGGATTTAGATATGAGCTCAAGGAAGACCAAGATGTACCCCAGGACAGGCCCTAGTCTTAGATGCCCGAAAAACCTGCCCTTCCTACACTGTAGCCAATTTGACCTCTCAAAGAACTTACTGCATATCTTGGACAAACAGAATTAATTGCAAAGATTCTCCGCTCTTCTTTTTCTTTTCAATGGTAGCTGAAGGCAGGTCAGGTGATGAGCCCCTAAACAAGCCCACCTTGGCGACAATGGCTCTGATAAATGCCACACTTCTGGCACCCGGGTAGAGCTCAGCCAGGCCGGCCCTCTTCGACCGCCCGGCCCTCCTTCAGGAATTCCCCTGCGAGGCCCACTCACCACTCTTCTCCACCTTGTGCTTCGGTGGCTCAGGCTCCGGGAGACATGGGCAGGGCCCATCGCAGAGGGTGGTGAGGCTCTTGCCAGTAGAACAAGCGTGGAACTCCATCTTGCACTGCAAAGGAGAGACAGAACAGTCTGAGGGAAGCAGCCAAGCAGGCTCCCAGTCGGCTCCCTGAGGAACCAGCCAGTGCTGCTCCGACCACGGGAAGGTGCATGGCTGCACAGGAGCCAAGATGGAGAACAGAGGAGTCCGTCTCAGTTAAAGGTCTGAAAGACAGCACCGAAATGAGAAATGTTTGCCCAAATGCACAGTATAACATCTAAAAATACTGTAGAAGCACTGGAAGGCTGGTTTTAATAAACAGTAAACTCAACTGTAACTGTTAATAAAAGTATTAGTCTGAAACAACATCTTGGAATCCCATAGGCTCTGCAAAGACCACTCCCCACCCCCAGCAGAGGCTGCTTCTCCTTGTTTCCTTGCACACTGAGAGGGAAGCTCCACCCACAGAGCACTCCCCGCCCTCAGCTGCCCCATGCTTTTACCCGGGGAGGAGAGAATCTATTTAGTTAACTATTTAGTAACTAGCTATCTAGTTCAGATGGTATGTGTGAGGCCCAGTGCTTCCCCTGGGGAACAAGAGGAGTCAATGCTTTTGTTCCTACCATCCAAAACCTAAGTCTACACAGTCTTTCCCTGCGAGGCTGCCTACGGTTGCCTAAGCAGCCTGTGACTGGTGCTAACAGCCACCTGGTTCTCAGATTCACGATCAAAGCCCCAAAGCCATCTATCCATCTATCTCTAGCAGAGAAAGCCCATTTCTCAGTAACGATGGTAGTATTTTGGCAACTTTCTGCCAGCTCTTGACTCATAAGTCTCAACGATTCGGAACACATGCAACAGAGAAGGATGCTATTCTTGGGGGCAAAAGGCCACAACGATCACCAATCTTTGTATTATTCTCACATTATGGAATAACAAACTGAGGTTTAGAAGAGGTTAAGTCACGAAAGATGGGGACACTGAGAGGGTTGGAACCAGGATTCGGAGCCCCGTCTGACTCCAGGGCTAAGCACCTCAGGGACCCACGTCACTGTTCCTGCTGTGTAGACAGGCTCCAGAGATCAGCAGGCTCTGCACTGTGTTGCTACTGGCCCGGATCAGAGATGTCTGAGAGTCCCCCCTTTATTACTGTAAAATTCGCAAGATCAAGGCCTGTGTTTAATCTGTCTTCCACAAAAGCCCATGGGTTCAGGACCACGTTGAATCTGGTGGAGGTTCAAAGGAAGAGGAGATAGGCAAATGTTACCCCCTCTGCATGCAGCTCTTATCACATGCCATAGGGAATCTTTTAAAAGAAAGAAAAAAGGAGATCCAGCCATTGCCCTTGGAAAACGCTAATGTGTATCTTTGGAAAAGGCCAGCAACATTTGCAAAACAGCACACAGGAGTGCGGGTGAATACTGGTTCATTATGAGAGGACAAGCTACTCAGGCCCCACACCAAGTTCAAAGCAAGGGGCGGAGTGCTTTCCACCTGGTTCTAAGTGTACTGGAGTCACTCTGGTGTAACTCCAATGGCCGTCCACACCACCACCGCCGACACCTGCGGAAAGAGAGCGGCAGACAGGCCTACAGGGTGCTGCTGGCTTCCTCTTCATGCAAAACTCCCTTCTGTACTTACCTGTGAGGTTTCCCGTTTATGCAGGAGGGGCTGTAGGATGGGAAGCCATGGCTCAGGCCTCCCACATCAATGACTTAATTGACCGTGAGGTGAAGTAGGATGTATGTCTATGTAGGGGTGCAGCACGAAAGAGACCTGCAGGTATGGGCATACCTGCAGACCGTCCAGAGGGACAGAAGATAAGCCGAGAGGAGCGCTGGGAGGCGGCTGGGGAGCCACCCGGGTAAACTCCACTGCAGGCAGCACAGCACGAGTCCAGGCGCCCAGGGTGGGGCAAAGACACTGTGCCCAGCCCCGCCTCCTCCTCCCCCTGGGCTGGCTCTCTGGAATAATCCTGTTTCAGATCAAAAGTCCTCAAAGTATTTTGTCAATAGCATCCCTAAAGCGAATTTCGGGGAAATGGTGTATATTTTTTTTATAAAAATGTATTTTATATAGTCAAACTTATTACACTTACTTACCATAAACCCTTATCATACTGTTACTGTAACTGCCTGTTTCTCTCTGTGATAGATTATAACACTTTCCCCAAACATTCTCCTGCCTCCCTGAAGAGGCATCTCCACTTGGCTCCCTGCCCCATGGGAAACAGGATCCCCTCCCCAGCGACCTCCATCCTGGCGAGTGCATGGTGAGTAGGAGCGACACGAGCCAGGTGTGGGCAGTGGTCACTGCTTGGTTCCATCGCCTCTCCTGCTCATCTCTCTGTTGTGGAAATGACATGGGCCAGGGTAAGGCTGCTCCAGCCAGGGGCCCAGAAGGCAGCGCACGCGACCGAGCTGAGGCTAACCCCCAGCTAGCGGACAACCCCAACAAGGACTTAACACGTGCTCTTGGAAGCCACTGGTATTTGCAGACCCTTTGTTACCACAGCATAATGAGCAAAAGCTGAGTAAAACAGATGACTTTCCACTGAATCATGACGTACTTAATAACCGGAAAAGGCATTAGTCACCGTTTCACCCCTGGCATGACAGGACATCAGTCCTCTACCCCTGGCACACAGTAGGTGTTCAGGAGGTAGCTGCTGAGTCATAGAGACAGAACAAAAGGCAGCACCATTCATCCCACTGCTCTAAACCCCTGTTCTGGCTGCTGGGAGCTGCCAACCAGCTGCACAGAGAATGTAGGTGCTGGAGCTCAGCACTCAAGGTGCTCCTGGTGGACCCTCCTGGACCAGCGCCTGCCCCGGAGCCACTTCTTTGAGCCTCGCATTCAGCTCTCTGCCTCTCCGCCTCCCTGCTCACCCCAGTCTGTCCTGGGAGGCAGAGTCTAGCCCGCCTGAGGCACCTGGGGAGCCTCACCATGGGCCCGTGGGGACTGTCACTGCAGTAACTTGGATTCCTTGGCTGGACCCCTGCCCCCCCGCTGTCACAACCTATGGAAGCCACCGGGCCTCCTTGTCAACCCAGGAAGGTGCCACCAGAGAAAGTAAGACTTATCTGCACCAGTGAAAACCCATGTTTCAAGGGCAGGGATCTGCTTTTTATCTTCTAGGACAATATGTGGCATTTAAAGGAGGCTCAATGGGCTATCATTTCATTATTTATAAAGCTCAAAATATGCTATGTAGAGACACATACATATGTGGTAAAAGCTACCTTAAAGGAGCGTTGTGATGACAAATACAGGGGTTCTCTACAGAAAGGAGGCGGGAGGATGGCCGCAGACCACAGAACCACTCTGACACGGGCAATGGTGCGTGTCATGAGTTGGGTGTTGGATCCCAAGGCTTTTGTTTTGTTACGAGGCTTGGCAACTGATATAAATAATACATACATATGGTCCTGGCCAGCTGACTCAGTTGGTTGGAGTGTCATCCTATACAACAAAAGGCTGCAGGTTCAATTCCTGGTCAGGGCACACACTTAGGTTGCAGGTTCAATACCCAGTCAGGGTGCATAGGGGAGGCAGCCAATCGATGTTTCTCTCTCACATCAATCTCTCTCTCTCCCTTCCTCTCCCCCTCCTAAAATTAGGGAGGATAAAAAACATATCCTCAGGTGAGGATTAAAAAAAATAATAATAATAATACATATATGTGCATGTATCAAATACTTTGATATAACATAAAAATAGTTCATAGACTTCTATCACAGTGATGACTGAGCTGTACCCACACCTCAGGGACACTGGTTAGGAAGAGTAAGTGAGAGCCCATGTGGGTGCCTCTGGGGAGGGTGGAGGGCATACCACTCTGCCCGGTCTGCCGCTGGGCAGGGGCATCATGAGATCCTGCCACTCAGACATCGCGTGCATGTCCCTACCTGCAGCACTCCCCTAAGTCCACCTGCGACTCACCCACCCCATCTCTTGTCCCATCCTCTCTCCCCCAGGGTCTTGCAGGGGAAGAACAGATACAGAAGCCAAAAGGTGCTCATGGTCCCAGCTTTACCCGGAGGGGACAGATGGCTCTCAGAGTACAGGGCTTCTTGCTGGACAGGGCTGTGCAGCATGACGGGGACCTTCACACCACGTGGGCGCCTCACACCGAGTGGCCCCTCTCCCAGCCCCTAGGGAACAGAGGCCCAGGAGAGCCCTGGCCACTTACCCGTGGATCACAAGGCTGGGCTTTGCACAGTGTGCCCTGGTCTTGGACACACAGATCCTGAAAATACAGGGCAGGTATGCTACGCCTTGAGTCTAGGGTTGCCAAGGGAACAGGTGCCAAGACACAGGAGGTGGCCCACGTGACTATTCTAGGACAGTGGTCCAGCTCCTCACTGTGAAAGGGTACCTGACCCTGGAGACGCTGGGCTCCCACATCAGGACGTGTGCAGCCTTCCTCAGGAAGAGGCAGTAGGGCGCAGAGAGTGAGAAAGTGAAAGGATTCCCCTAAAGCAGCAGTCCCCAACATATTTGGCACCCTGGTGTCATGGAAGACAATGTTTCCACGGGTCGGGGCAAGGGCGGATGGTTTTGGGATGCTTCAAGTGCATTGCATTCGAGCTCACCCCCTGCTGTGCAGCCCGGTTCCTATGGGCCACAGACCGGTGCCAGTCTGAAGCCCAGAGGTGGGGACCCCTGCCCTAGAGAGACGTGAGTATGAAGAAAGAACTACTGCCCCCCAGTACCACAGGGCCATCACCATCTCCCTCCCCACTTCAGGACCAAACGACAAGGTTCAGAACCCCCAGCCATACCCTCTCTCCCTCGGTGTGCTCAAAGCAGGAGTACACAAGGGTAAATTAGAGATGGTGATTTCTCTGCACTAGGACTGGCTCAGACAGCACTTGCCGGCTGTCCCCCGCCTGCCCTGCAGGCAGGAGGATCCAGGCAGCCAGTGGCACCCTGGCAGCTCTGCTGACCTGCATCAGAACAGTGTCTGCAGAGCTGCAAGCAAGGACGGTGGGCTGCACATTGCAAGCCGACCTCTTGGAGTCTGCAGCCTGGAGGTAGAAAAGCGAAATGAAAAACAAGCTATAAAGTGACATTCTTGGAACCTAATGAGGGACAGCCATAAGTCCTCACTCTGGGGGGTGGGGACTTGGAGGATGTGAAAAAGAGGAGGAATAAACATAGTTTTTGGGATTCGGAGTGGAGAGCCAGTCAAATACACAGAGCTCACAAGCAGCCCAAGCTAAAGGCACACTGACCGAGGTGGGGCTCCTCGGTCAGAAGGGGAGAGAGGCATGGGGCGATGAGGGCGGAGTCCTGTCAGAAGGGCCCTGCTGCCTGTCGGGGGCCCTTCGGCCACTACCAGAAGTGGGTCTGAACAGAGAGGAACCATTTCTGGTCTGGCCTCCACTCTCCCAGAGGCAAAAGCTCTGCCCCTTGCATAAAGAGTTAAATTACATGTCTCACAAGAGAGATTTTAAAGTCCTAACCTCCAGAATTTCAGGGTGTGGATTTAGAAATAGGGTCCCTACAGAGACAATGAAGTTTAAATAAGTTCATCAGGGTGGGTCCTAATCCAATTAAGGTGTGCTCTGAGACAGGAAAAACTGGGTCGTGGAGACAGAACACATGACACCGTGAAGAGACACAGGGAGAATTTTCTGGCCATGCCTGAGGCTGCCTGAAGCTACAAGAGACATGAGACAGACTCTCCCTCACAGGCTCAGGGGGAACCAGCCCTGCTCACACCTTACTTTCAGACTCCTGCCTCGGGACTAGGGGCAGTGGGCTCCTGTTCTTTACCGCCCGCAGTTTGCGGTGCCTTGTTACAGCGGTCCTGGCGCGGCACTAACGCAACTCCCATCCAGGTTTATAAAAAGAGCAACTCTAAGGAGTAAAAATGCCTCGTCTTACTTAGGTTTACAGAGCGCAGATCTTTGTGCCAAGATGGCTCAGTTCTCCTGGAAAGAGAGTAAATATCACTACCGGCAGCATCCGAGCAGTTGGACACAAAGAACTTGGCCACATTATATCAGCTGTGACTCACACCCAGAAAGGAGGAAACATGAAAAATTCAAGCCTTTATGTTGATTTTATAATACAGAAGTTAAATAAATAATTAGCCATAACTATTTAAAAGAAGTGAGTTGAGAAAGTCAGAAATTAGTTAAGGACTTTAGAGTATTGTACTGGAACTCATTTCATACAAACTCAGATACAAATATAAATACGAACTCCTGAAGCTTCTAGGCCGCTTGACCTGCTGCAAGAGAAATGTCTTTCCTAGTCATCAGAGGCAGAGCAGCCGGACGGAGCCAGAGGTTTCGTGACTAGAAGAAATATTCAAAATGTTGACCTACTTCAAAATAAATGTGCCAGCAGATTTCCCAACCAATCTTTCCTTCCATTTTGCATAACATACCAACATGTCGGAATGAGTGAACGTTCGCCTGCAAATGGCCAGTAAATCTTTCTCTTCTGTGATTTGTAAAGCAAAACTAATAACCCCTGCCTGGTTCACTGCTCGCGCAGGCCTCCTCTGAGCACAATTCTCCACCGCTCCACACTCTTCACTTTGCCTTGCATGCTTTGGGTATTATTTTTAACATTTTATTTAAATTGCTTTCTCCACTGTTTCTCATCAACCTATCATCTATTTTTAAACCAGACTGTTGACAGTTCACAGTTGACAATTGTGTTCACAGTTGATGAATTCTGATTTGTTTTTATTCCCCTAAAATCATGTCAAAGAAAGGGGGGGATACTCTCACAGCTCTGCTGCCTTTAACAATCGGGCGTGAAGTGAGGGGCTGCTGACTGCATGCGCTCCCACTGGTGGGCGGGAGACCGCCAACCCACCTCCGCCACAGCCTGAGCGTCGCGGGGTCATCAGCCAGGGGCTGTGAGGAGAAAGGCTTTGGTCTCATTCAAAGCTTTACCAAACGTGTGTGTGTGTGTGTGTGTGTGTGTGTGTGTGTGTGTGTGTGTGTGTTCCTTCTTTATTTATTGAGCACCTACTATGGGCCAGGCCCTATTTTGAGGCTATGAACCAACAAGACCCTGTTCTCATGAAGGTTATATGGCTGGTGTTGACGGGCTGCTGGACAGACACAAAGGAGAGTAAGACACAGAGGGTGGGGTGGGAACAGTGTATTATATGGGCAATCAGGGAATCTTCTAGTAAGATGACATCTGAGAGAGATGTGAGAGAACACAATAAAGTGAGCCAGGCAGTCATCTGGGGAAGGGGCACCTGACTGCTCCTGAGAAGCAGCAAGGAAGCCAGTGCAGCTGGACAGGTGTGAGCAGGGAGCAGAGTGGAAGGGGCGCCTGTCTCCCCCGAACTACTGATGGTCAGCCGGCCCCAGGGGTGTGTGTGACCCCGGGCTTGGGCTTTAGTCCCCCCCCACACCTCTCTTACACACACACACACACACACACACACACACACACAGAGTTAAGGGTTCCAAAGAAGGTGGAACCTTAAACTTTAAAGCCAAGTAGTTAAAAGTATAAAAAATGGAAAAGCTCTTCTTTACAGAAGACTGTCAGCTACATAAATTTAGAAGGAATGCCACAATTAGAAAATCATCATTTTGCAACTCCCCATGTAATAACTGAGTCAGGAAAGGATCATTTGATGTTTACTAAAAATAATGAGTGAAAGTCACTGGGGAAGAGGACATTAACATTCTGAGAGTGTCACCCCACAGAATACCTAGTTATTAAAAGAGGAAAATGTACATTTGCAAAAGATATGCATGTGGCAGTGAACCCTTAACAAAGGGACGAAGGGGACCAGTTTGGCATCTCTGTAGTGGCACCCCGGGGCACATGCCTTCCCAGGTGCTACAAAAGGAAGCACACATTAGCACCTGTGAGACCTTGGTACCAGAAGTCAGAAGCGCTTAACCTGAATCTATTATTTACTAGGAAAAAATATCCAAAACTGAGGACATCTTATAAAAAAACTGCCTGAACACTCAAAAAATAAAAGCAGTACATCATTGTTCTGGATTAGAAGAAATTAAATAAATGAAACAAATGCAGTAAGTGATACTTGATTAAATCTTGAAAAATAATACTTACACAAAGCTATAAAAGACATTTGGGAAAAACTTGTGATTTTTTAACATGGACTGTATATTAGGTGATACTGAATTATTGTTCGGGTAGGCGTAATAATACCTACCAAGATGGTATTTAGGAGAATGCCTGTTTTCCTTTTCTTAAGAGGAAGGTGTCCCAATGTCTGCAAGTTATTTCTAAATGATTCAGGGGGAAAAGTGTGTGTGCACATTCAGAAAGAGAGAGAGAGAACCAGCGAGAGTGAGCAAGAACTAACATTGCAAGATGCTAAGAATTGCCAAATCTCGGTGATGGATAAACAAATATATGTTGCATTATTCTTTAAACTCTTCCATAAGTTTAATAACTATTAAACCAATAGCCAGGGGAAAATATGTGTTAACTTGCTCTGCCCAGTAGTGATAAGAGAGCCCTTCCCAGAAACCAGTCCTGTCGGCTCCCCAGAACTGTCCCTCTAGTGCTCCGGCCACCCTACCTGCTGCAATGACCTCTCCTCCTGAGCCACCCTGCACGAGGGTGAGCCCTTGAGGGTAGCGAGGACCGTGTTCCCACCTGTCTGTAGGGCCTGGCCCAGAACTGTACAGAGAAGGCTCTCGAAAGGGATCATTGGTTTTCCTGAAGCACAGATTCTCTTCATGAATGTCAGTCAGCAACACAGGTCCTCAAAGCTGCAGCATTTCGGATCTTGCAAAGACTCTTTCATGTTGCATGTGGGGAAACTGAGGCTGGAAGAAGACAGTCATTCTCTTAAGTAACTTCTCCTGACCTTGTTTATCTTGTCAACGATGTAGCAAACCCTTCTGCTGTGAAGGGGAGGCAAATTTCAGCCCAGTTCACCTATGATGTGTCACAGGTTGGCTTTTGGAGGTGAGGCTAAATGAACTTTCTCTAACTTCTATAGCACTGTGAAAGTCCTGCACATGAAATGCCAAAAGGAAGGGACCAGGTCCCTGTGAGGGAAGCCCAAGACACAGACGCCATCTCCCCTACAGTTGGAGGAGTTCACATGACTAGTTACAATTCTGAGCTGACCCCTCCAGCCTCTGCGGAGCCCTCCATGCCACACATCCAACAGTGACAGACCTCAGGGAGAAGGGCCATCCTGTGGCCTGCCTCCTCCTTCTCCGCCCTGCCATCCTTCAGTTTACCTTGCCTGCTCCCTGTCCCTATCCCTGGGCCAAGCTTTATGCTCAGCACACACCTGAGGCTTCCTTGCCTCACCACCACCTTCTCACTTCTGGGACTTTGTCCTGGGTCCGCTCTGCCTGGGATCCTTTTAAGGCTGGAAAATATCATGAAATTTCAAATTTCTGTGGTATTTTTTTCTCTCTCTGGAATTTGGAGGGACTTGCTTCCCCTTGGGGAGACGGGAGACCCACAGACCCTTGGGAGAAGGACTGCCAGGTATGCATCAGGAAAGGCAGAGCCACACACAGCCTCACCAAGCATGGTCTAGAAGCAGCAGAGAGTTCCAGCCAAGGGACCCTGCCCTGAAGGTGGGGACACTTAAATGTCTCTCCCTGTTCCCCCTCATCATCTTCAGGCCTTTCCTCCAATGTCACCTGCTCATTGAAGGCCTCTTTCTTTTTACCCCTTTTAAAATCATAACTGCACACCTGATCCCTTACATTGTTTTACTGTGCCTTTTTAAATATAAAATCTGGCAGTCCGGCCTCACCTCTCGGACCCGTGCTAGGGCTGTTGCTGCCTCTCTTGCTGCCACTTGCACCAAGGTTTCTTCTGTGGTGCTGAAAGGACAGTTCCCTGACCAGCTAGGCTGTGAACTTTCATTAGGCAAGAATTTCTTTGGGACTTCCAGTCAAGATGGAGGTGTAGGCAGACATGCTTCGCCTCCTCGCGCGCCCATAGAGATAATTACACCTAGATTTCAAAACAAATAACATCCAGAACTGTCAGAAAATCAAGCTGTTTAGAGTCCAACAACCAAGGATTTAAAGAAGCCCCATTCATCCACATAGGAGGGGCAGAGCTGTGGAGACGGGAGGAGAGGTGCACAGACAATATGTAGTACAGAGAGGCGGCAGCAGCAGTGGCACGGATGAACCAACACTCGTGTATGGTGAATAAAATTTGGGAGGGATACCTTGGGAGCAAATGATCCCAGCCCCAGGCCAGGGCACACAGCCCAGGATTCCAGCGCCGGGAAGATAAATTCCTGTTAACTTCTGGCTATAAAAACCAGTGGGGGTTGAGCTGGCAGAGGAAGCTGCTGGATTTTCAGGAGACTTGGCCTAAAGGGCCCTCATGGTCTTAGAATCTAAGCAAAATCACCCACTCTGGGATTCACCATCAGGGCAACAGCTGGAAGGACGTCAGTCGGGAGTAAGTGAAGATACTGGAAATGCGGTGAGTGTCGGGCAAACCTCCAGAAGTCAGGCAGTGGCACCGTCCCCGCTCTGAGCTCTCCCCCAACACAGCGCCACAAAGTGGTGAAGCCGGTTGCCCTCTTCTGGGGATTATCTAAGGCTCTGCCTCACACAATTTACAGGTGCCTTTTCTACAACAGGCCACACTACTAAGACAGGGAGTCCAGGCAGCTCTACCTAATACACAGAAACAAGCACAGGGAAGCTGCCAAATTGAGGAGACAAAGAAATATGGCCCAAGTGAAAGAACAAAACAAAATCCCAGAAAAAGAAATAAAGAAAATGGAGATAGCCAAACTGTGAGATGCAGAGTTCAAAACACTAGTGATGCTCAAAGAACTTACTGAGTACGGCAACAACATAAAGGAAGAAATGAAGGTTACACTAAATGAAATAAAGAGAAATCTACAGGGAACCATCAGTGGAGGGGAGGAAGCCAGGATTCAAATCAACAATTTGGAACACAAGGAAGAAAAAAGCATTCAATCAGAGGAGCAGGAAGGAAAATGAATTCAAGAAAATGAGGAGAGGCTTAGGAACTTCGGGGACAACTTTAAATGTACCAACATCCAAATCATAGGGGTGCCAGAAGGACAAGAGGAAAAGCAAGAAATTGAAAACTTATATGAAAACATAATGAAAGAAAATATCCCTAATTTGGTGGAGGAAATAGATATACTAACTCCAGGAAGCACAGAGTCCCAAACAAGCTGGATCCAAAGAGGATCACGCCAAGACACATCATAATTAAAATGCCAAAGTTTACAGATAAAGAGAGAACCTTAAAAGCAGCAAAAGTAGAGAATTACCTATAAAGCAGTTCCCATAAGACTGTCAGCTGATTTCTCAAAAGAAACCTTATAGGCCAGAAGGGACTGGCAAGAAGTATTCAAAGTGATGAAAAGCAAGGACCTAAAACCAAGATTACTCTATCCAGCAAAGCTATCATTTAGAATGGAGGGGCAGATAAAGTGCTTCCCAGGCAAGGTAAAACTAAAGGAGTTCATTCATCATCACCAAGCCATTATTACATGAAATGTTAAAGGGACTTATTTATGAAAAAGATCAAAACCATGAACATTAAAATAGCAAAAAATTTGCAACTATCAATAACTGACTCTAAAAAACCAAACTAAGCAAACAACCAGAAAAGGAACAGACTCACAGAAATGGAGATCATTTGGATGGTTATCAGCTAGGGTGGGGGAAGGGGGAGAATGGGGAAAAAGGCTCAGGGATTAAGAAACACAAATTGGTAGGTACAAAATAGATGGGGGGGTGAACAGTAAAGGAAGTAGAGAAGCCAAAGAACTTGTATGCACGACCTGTGGACATGAACTAAGTGGGGGGATCCCTGCAGGGAAGGGGTGTACCTGGTGGAGGAGGAAAAGTTGGGATAACTGTAATAGCATAATCAATAAAATATATTTAAAAAAATAAAAATATAAAGCCTGCCATCTAATACATTATATACATTTCTTGTTTTACTTGCTGTTTTCTATTTGTCTAGAACATGATGAGTTCCATGACAACGGGGATCTCTATTTTGTGCATGGCTATGTCCAAAGTACCTGGTCTTAGTGGTGCTCAATGAAAATACGTTGAGCAAAGGAATGAGTGAACAAAAGCAATGGTCTGTGTGTTGGGGTGAGCAGCCCCTACCCCAGTGTCTAAGTGTGAATAAGAGCTAAGACCCTGGACAGGACCCCAAAAGGGCAAAACTCACAAGATGGCGGAAGTCACATTTCCTCCCAGCACTACAGGAAAGGGGCTCCAATTAGAGAAAACTTACTGACGTAACAATGAAGAGGTCTGCCACTTCGAGGATGCCTGAGAGTGAGAAGGGGAGATTCAGACCATTCCTTTTCCTTGCCTGGCTGGGTTCCCCTCCAGGCAGGCTTCCTGGGTTTCCCACCTCTGTGCCTGGTGCCACTCTCTCTCACTGCACTCGCCCTACTGTACCTGCCTGCCTGTTCACATACCCGCCTCCTGAAGAAAATATACGTATTTGTCTAGGCCCTCGTGAAGGGTCTGAAATTCTGCCACCTGAAGCTGCTTTTTGGGATATTGCTTTTTAAGTTGTTTATTAAGAAACAAAAGACTCAGAAAGAATCTTTGACCCTCCCCTCTTTCCTGTCCCAAAGATTCAGACAGGGAACCCTGCTTCAGGAAGGAGGTCGTAGGATGCAGCCTTAGCCTAATTTGAGTGAAGTGTGGTCAACAAGAGCTAGACACCCCCTGTATTCGTTTGTTTCTGGGTCGCCTAGCAAGCATTTTCCCGCCATGTGCCTTCTGCTCTTCCTCAACTAATTGTAAATCGCCCATTCTCACTTCTGAAATCTAATACCCCATTCCCTGCACTCTCCTTTGTCCAAAAATGGCTTATATACCCAATGTTGCTTTACTGTCTTTAGATTTTCATGAATTTATCACATGTATGTGAACTCCCCGTGCACATGTATTACACTTCAATTTTCTCCTGTTAATTTGTCTGTTAATTTGGCTATTAGCCCAGTCAGAACACAGAAAGTGGGAGGACAAGCATTAACATGTTTTTAGCCCCCACACTAGTAAGTAGTTAAAACAGGCCTGTTACTTATGACACACGTTACGCAAGTTACATAACACTATGTGAGAGCCGAGAGCCGGGGTCGGTAGGTTCCTCCTGTAGGTTCAAAAGCTGAGACCTTCCTGAAGAAAGCGAGCAGCTGCCTCAAGGACACGAGGCCAGGGAATGAGAGGTTTCATTTTGAATGCAGATCATTCAACTTCTCCCCAGTCCACTGCTGTGCGTGGTGACTCACAGACTTCTAAACAGTGAGGGGCCTAGAGAACCTCTCCAGGCGTCTAGCGGCTGCTGACTGAAGAGGCGGAGGGGAGGAAGGGCAATGACTCCAGAGCCGGGAGAGGAGGAAAGGAAAGGCGGCCCCTGCTGGAGGCTGCTGCCACTACAGCACAGCCGGGGAATGAGGTTGGCAGCCCAGTTCTCAAATGATGGCAAGCGAAACCCTTACATGTCAACCGCACCACTGATAATGATGTTATTCAAAAGCACTTAAATTGTTGCAGTTAGCGAAGATCGCTTACAGCAGTCAAGCTGATTAGCCAACAGACCTGGCAGAGGTGATGCGGGCACCTCCCCTCTGTGCTCCCGATGGCACCCAGCCTTCGCGCTCTGGAGGAGTAAGGGCCTGCGGCTACTCCTGGTGAAGAGACAACTGTCAAGTACCATAACGGGGCTCCCTGCAAAGCATTTTCAGGGGCTGACAGTCCAGGGTGGCCCCACCAGAGCTCAAGGAAGAGTAGAAGGCATCTGAGCTTGGCTCCCACCTAGGGGTGAGCTCCCTCCAGAGCGAACTGGACACTGTCCGTACCCATACCCCCCCAGGCCAGACATAAGCACCGCACTTCCAAAGTGGGAAGAAAGGGCTTGGTGAAAGCACTCAATCATCACCCCAGCAACTCCACTCCCATTCCACAGTGAGGAGAACAAGGAGGGGGAAGGAAGGAACACCAGGATGGCAGAAGGGGGAGGAAGAACAGAAAGCAGTAGAGGAGGCCAGGCAGAAGGAGAGAAGTGGGGGAAGGCGAGAAGAAATTCAAGGAAGAGAACGGAGGATGTGCTGCAAGTATAAGAGAGAGAGCAGAAACCCCTCCAGCAGGTGTGAGCAGCAGGGGAGGGGGGGCGGGGGCCTCCTCACAAGGCTCTCGCCCAGCCTGGGTATGTGGGCTCAGGCAGCTCAAGCAGGGAGGAAGGGAACGTTCTGAGGTGCTGGCACCTGCTGAAAATAAAAATGTCTCTGCATCTATCAATGCCCATGGGATCCCTCTGTCTCCAGTTGTCCCTGCTTCCCTGCAGGGCCGCACCCACAAGAAGCCACCTCCCCCACTGCCCATCCTCCCACAGGGCTGGAGCAGGTTCCGCGGTAGACAGAGTGCTCAGGAGGTGGCAGGCAAGCAGGGGTGGCACCTAATTTCTATCCTGACTCCCGCCTCTCCAGATGCGGTGATGGAAAGAGAGGCTTTCTGCCCAGGTCTGTCGGCCTCTCTCTCTGCAAACCTGGAAGGCGCCTGCCTCCGCTGCCACTGGAGGTGAGACTCTAAGCAGTGTGCCCGGCCTGCCTGCACCTCCCTCTCCTTATCACTAAATAACGATAATCCTGCTAGTGCAGCAGTGGGTTGGTGGGTGGGCCGGGAGAACAGCACGGGTAGGGAGAGACAGGTGCCAGCAGCAGTTCCGGGCACGTGGTACACGATGCAGCTGATTTCCCCAGACCACACCCCCAAGTCCACCCGGCCCAGCCTCAGTCCTCCCTCACCAAGGGCTCTCCACACCCAAAGCAGCTCTGTGGATGGTAAAGTTGTGGGTGATACTCCACCTCACTTTACACCCATTCCTTGTTCCCTTCACCTTCACATAAAGTTTTCGAGCCCAGCAGAAAAGGTCCTGGTGATCTAGGGTCCACATGCCCCTCTACCCTCATTGCTTTGCCTCCCCCACCCCCACCCAACACACACGCCTTCTCTGCTCCAGAGCACAGACCCCCATGCAATGACACACCCTCCGCCCTGGCCTCCTCCTTCTTGACACCTTGCTTTGTCTGCAGCCCCACAGGCCGCCTGTGGTAGGTGTTCCCAAGGGCTGCCGGCCTGTGCCCACCTCAACCCCAACACTAGCCCTGGATGGCAATGGCTGTTCTCTTACCTGACTGTCTTACAAGCTCCACAAACAATGTTTTAATTCCCTGGTTTAGTCCCAATGCTGGGCAAAGCATCTAAAAAGAGCAGAGACTAAATAAAATTTGATGGACCTGTAAACAGATGCTTGGGCAGATGAAGTGACAGACACAGTCCCGCCTATCTCGCTGTCTGCTGAGCAAGTCCACGTGGCTCTGGGGTCCGCATCTCCAGTCAACTTGCCCAGTGGAGCCATCTCCCGCCATGCACTCCAGGCTTTGATGCCCCTGGGCCCGGAGAATGGCACCCAGGCGCACAGTCTCCCAGATGCTACCCAATGTGATTCTCCTGCTTTGGGGAAGTCAGACCAAAGATCTCCAAGTGCAGCCTCTTTCCTCACTGCCCAGGTTAAAGCTCAGGTCCCTGTGTTTGAGGCCCGTCACCTCAGGTCCTGACCACGCTTCTCCAGCAACGTTGCCCCAATCCTCCTGCCACGGCTCTCTGCCCTCCTCCCCAGTCCACACTTCGTTCGGATGCCCTCTCTCCTGAAGGCCTTTCCGTTCTCCCACCCCAAGCCTCCCCAGGCAGGCCGGGTCCTCTGGGCGGGCATTCTGTGACGACGGCTGCTCCTGGCGACCGCCCAGGCTCCAGACACACTTCAAACCTGCGCCTCTCAGCCTCCGCTGTCCTGTGCCCTCGCCTCCTGCTTCCTCTTGTCCCCTAGCGTTCCTTCATTCGCAGTGGAGCTGCTGGACTTCAGGGCTTTTGCACAATACATCTATAGAGCAAAGCTAAAACACTAGGCATATTTGTGTCCTCCATTGTGCTGGTAGAAATGGCTTATAAAGTCTTCATAATGTATATAATTAATTAAATATATATGTAATCATTTGCTGCAATTAGTCGTCATGGCACCAAACACTGAGTTGACAGCTTTAGCTATACTTTCTCCTTTAGTTTTCGTCCCAGCCTCTACGCCATGAGAACTGTTGTAACAGCTGCCCCACACAGGAAGCAGCTTGGATTCAGACACTGTGTTTGCCCAGTGAAATGAGCTCGAAGATGCAGAGCCAGGATTCAAACCCAGTCTATCTGACCCTGAAGCCTCTGTTCTTAAGAGGTTAATTATACATATGGTCCGAGGTCAAGATGTTTATCAAGGTCAGAGAGTGGTCCTCCCAGTCGGTGCATAGCACCTGCAGGGACTGCTCCCATATAAAGGAAGCCAAGTCACACAGGCTGCGGGGGATTCTCTGGGAACTATATCAAGGTCAGGTGGGTCTGGGAAGGCGCAAGGGTGGTGTCCCTCCCACGTGTCCAGCAGGGCTCCGTGCGGGCAGGGGTCTTGGTCTGTTCATTCACTGACGCATCTCAGGCACCTAGAACTGTGCCCAGAGCACAGTAGGCGCCCATATTTGTTCAGTGAAAGGATATATGGATGAGATAGAAAACAAGCCCCCAGATGTGCTGCCAGACCTATCACCAAAGAAAGAATGAGTTTCTCGGAGAAATGAGGGAAGAAAACCCCAGAGAGTCTAAGTGGCTACAGCAGAGAGAGTACGTCACAGCCACCAAAGGCGGGGGGTGGTGGGCAGGGGTACCGTGCTGTTGAGGACCAGAAAGGCCAGTGCCAACATAAGTCAATGTCAGATCCATCACCTCCACAAAGTGGCCCAGCAAAGGCCTCTTCTAACTACCCTTGGTCCACTGAGGTCTGAGCAAAGTGGTTGCAGCTTCAAAGATTCAAACTAATTTTCTCCTGGTCCTGACCACCTAAGAATGCAGACTTCCCAGGCACTTCAGCACTGGAGCTCAGGCGATGGTGACACCATCCCTCTGTTCTGGTCCCCTCAGCAGGGGGGCTCCTGTCTCATGTCCCAGTGCTTCTCTGAGGGGCTTGCTGGGTCACCCACCTCATGTCTGTACCCCTTTATCATCACTACCAGGCTGCAGAGAGAGGCCCCTGAGTCTTGTTTGCTGCAGTGGCGACCTGTCCGAGAGCCCCGGCACAGAAGCCCCTGTCTTCCTGTAAATCAGAGACTCCACAGACTTGAAGGAAGAAATGCCGATGGAGAAAGAAGAGCGGCAGACTTCCAGAAGGACAGAATCCATACTGGGCCCCAGCGGCCCTTGACTTTCTGAAAAATCAGAAAAGAGATGCCAGCTAAGCATCTCCATCAACTCTTCTCCAAAGCAAACACCTTGCAAGGTCAAAACAAACAAAGAAACAAACAAACAAACAAAACAACAACAAAACAAAGAAAGAAAGAAAAATCCATCACCATCTCATCACAGCCGGATGTGAGGTAACCATCTCCGGCCATTCAGCCCCACTTTGTGGCTGCTCTTCAGTCCAACTCCTTCCTCTCTCCCCTCCACTTTTTGCAGAACATATACCTTCCTGAATAAAGCCCACATATGTTCATAAGAGCCAACAAAAATGAAGCGATTGTTAAGGTGACCAAAAATGCCAGAGCAGACTTTTGACCAAATGCAACAAAATTAAGGTGATATTTTAAAAATGAAACAGTAACTTAAACTTTGAATTCCTGCCTGATTTTACTGCTTAGAGATGAAAGAGATGGAGTGCTCAATGAAAAAGCCATATAACTCAAAGGGGATCTTCTTTGCTTGGCCTCACCTCTGTGAAAAATACATTTAAGTGATAAAATGCCCTTCCGAGAGTTCATTCTCTGATGGAGCTGAGTTGTGAAACTGGTGAGGGCTGGGCAGAGCCTGTCATTTTTCCTTCCTTTTGATTACACTTTCTCCCCCACAAACAGGTCTCATCTCATTTCTCCTAGAACCCCGTGAAATGTGACACAGCCAGGCCGGGTGCCCTGTGAGGCTGGCCTTGCTTATTCGCCCCCGTGAAGCAAACATGAGCTCAGGGTTCCCACAGCTCAAGTCTTGTCATTCACGGGAATCCCTGGTCCTTTTGGACCTTCTCCTGAGGCCAAAGCTAGAACCCAATGGCCCAGAAACATCCATGACTAGACACAGGTAAACTTACACGGCTTTTGAGGGTCCGGTGTCTGATATTGGGATGCAGATACCTGGGTGACTTCTCAGCATGATCTGAAACCAAGTCAGCCCTGGGGACAAAGGGAACACTTGCAAAAGCTATGTCCGGCAAGCACTTGCAAAAAGCTCTGTCTTTTAATGAGATGCCGAGTCCCCAACCAGGTGAGTAGGGATGGGTATGTAGATAGACCGGAGGGGCAGGCACTGGCATGGACCAGAGGAAAGGAACAAGAATAGGGACCCAGTTATAAGAAGGCAGACATTTGGGGACAAGAAGCCACTAGAAGGCCCTGTGAAGACTGCAGAGTATGATGAGGTTACATGAGGACACGCGACAGTTATCCAGGTTCTGAGGAAATGGGACAAAAGAGAAGCCGTTGGTTGGTGCGGTTTTTCAGAGTCAATTAGCCTTCCATTTCCAGCCTGGCTGTATATCCTTTTGGGGATAAAAGGGGGCCAGGAAGGCCCCAGAGTCTGGGCTGGGCCTCGGTCCACTGAGGTCTGAGCAAAGTGGTTGCGGCTTCAAAGATTCAAGAGCTCATTACCCATTCAGTCCTCAGAGCCAAGCTTCACACAAGCCTTTCCTTCCCCTGATTTCAAAGTTAGGAAGTTCAAATTAGTCTCCTCCTGCCCCTACCAAGTTTCTCCTTGCATATTTTGATGTCAATCCAGAATCTGTGTTAATCAGGCCAAAATTCATTAACAGAGGCCGGCTGTGATCTCCAAGAAGCTTGCTGCCCCCCGTCTAACATAATTCGTGCTTCATACAGCTGAGTGGTTTTTCAAACATGTAGCAGAGAGCTCTGGAGGGACCCCTGCACAGGCACTGGTACAGCTCATGTCTTGCGGTGCCTGGTGCGGTGTGTGCTCCCTCCTGTGTCAGGGACTTCCGCGCTGCACAGCAACAACGAGCACTGGTGTGGCAGCACTCCTCATCATGTCACTGCCACAGATAATTAAGTTCATCCATTAGCTCCTTCTCTTTGCTGAGTTAGGAGGATGCCACTTGCGGAGCTCACAGGGGAGCCAAAATATCAGCCACTCGGGTCCTCAGGAAGGGTACTGCTGACTTCCCAGAAGGGCAGAGCAGTTAGGGCAGAAGCTCCAAGACCATCTGACCTGGGTGCAAATCCGCCCTGGCTCTCGACTCCCTAGCACTGAGAAAATTCATTGACCCTCCTATGCCTTAGGTTCCTAATCTGTAAAATAGGGTAAAATAATAACACCTGCCTCAGTAAGTTGTTGTACTCCATTTATTCAACTCGTATTTGTTGAGCACCTACTATGTGACAGGCAGTGTTCTTGTTACTGGGGATATAGTGTTGAGCACAACAGGTAAGGCTTACAGCCTACAGAAGGAAGCCAGGTAGAGGCAGACCTCGTTTTATCGCACTTGGTGTTACTGTGCTTCACAATCTTTTTTTAAACAAATTAAAGGCAAGATCTTCCACCAGCAAAAAGATTACGATTTGCTTTATTGTGATACTCGCTTTACACTGGGGTTCTGGGCTGGGACCCGTAGCATCTCTGAGGTACACCTGCACCAGAAAAAATCAACGTGACCTGGAGCTGGGCATACAGAGCACCCGGAACAATGCCAGACCCAGAGCGGGGGCTGAGTGAGAGCTGGGACACACAGGGCACCTTGGGGACACACATCTCCCCGACCACGCCCACCTATGGAGGCCATGAGGATGAGGACAAAGAATGACATTTCTTTAGCCTTCGCCTTGGGGACACTTGCTGGGCTTCTCTCCCTCCAGTGTGACAGGCGTAAATGGTGATGCTCTAGGAACCCTCCCGGGGTCAGGAGTGAGGCGGCGTCATGGAGAGGGAGGGTGTAGAGGCAGGCAAACCCGGACTCAGACCCCAGCTCTTCCTCGCTTGCCCTGTGGCCAAAAGGAAGCCCCTTCACCCTCTGAGGCTCAGCTTCTGCACTTGTAAACGGGGGCGGTAGTGGCCCCTGCCTCATTGCATTGTGACAACAAGCCAGAAAGCGGTCGGGCTCAGCCCAGTGCCGGGTAAGCATTCGTTCTCCTCTGCCAACCCCACCCTCACCCCACGCTGGCCCAGGAAGCTGCAGCTGCCGTGAAGATTCCCTTCGATTTCTGAGACAGTGCCCAGTGTGCCCGGCCATATAGGGAGGAAACGCCAAGATTTAAACTTCGGGCCACTCCAAACCGCAGCTTTGAGGCATGTGAGAGGAGCAGCAGGGCTACATTTCCTGAGGCAGCAGCTCGGCTGCAGTGACATGGGCCCACTCACCGTCTGTTAGAGATGGGGTTCGCCCCGACCCCAACTCTAGAGAAGGAGGGAGGAGGCTACTGACAGAGGGAGGGCTGGGAGGAGACAGCTTTGGGGAAAGAGGCCAGCATCTTGGTGAATCCTCAGGACAGTTTTGCTCTCTACTCTGGGGAGGAAAAACCTCACTGTTCACAGGAGAATGAAGAGAGGTAAAGCCAGGTGCATCCCCAAACAAACGAAAATGGCCACGTCCACTCCTGTTCAGCCAATACCACGGTGACTGCCCGGTGACGACAACAATGACAGAACTGATATGGATGATAGCCACTGAAAGCAGAGCTCTGCATCCATTAGCTCGTTTCATCCTCACAACAAACAGAAATATTTGACATTCACACAGGTGGAAAACTACGCCCCACCATTGTCTGACCCAATGTAAAACCTCGCCCTTCCTGCTCCCACAAGGCAGTGCCACTCAGGGCTGGGTGCAGGGGCTTCGCGGTCAGACCTCAGCTGGGTCCCAGTTCTGCCACTTACTAGTTCAGTATGGTTATAATATCTACTTCCAGGGCTGTTAAATTTTTTTTATCCTTATCTGAGGACATTTTTTCACTGCTTTTAGAGAGAAAGGAAGAGAGAGGGAGGGAGGGAGGACCATCCTTTGGTTGCCTCCTGTACACTCCTGGACACACACCCTGACTAGGAATCAAACCCACAACCTTTTGGTTACCAGATGACGCTCCAACCAACTAAGCCACACCAGTCAGGGCAAGGGTTGTTAAATTTAAGGCAAATGTAATTATAAATGCTCATCAGGTGTTTAGCACAGGGACTTGCCATCTGGTCCTCCTCCCCTCTCCTCACTGAGAAGGGCCCTGCATCTTCCTGTCCCACTCCCTGCATTGTTAACCTGTCGTTTGACAGCTGTTGGCACCTAAGCTCCACTCAGGACGCAGAGAACTTCCACGTGGACTCCCTGGCTCCTTCCTTCTGCTCTGCCCACTATATCCTTCCCCCAACCCACACTCTGCCCAACCCCAAGTTTTCTTTGTTAGGGACAGAATGAGCCACCCCAAGGGTCACAAGATGCCAAGGGCTCATCTTCCCCTACCAGCCCCCACCTAAGTGCAGACTCTGAGCAAGGACAGTCACCTCTGCCATCATGAGCTTCACCTGATGGATGAAGAAACTGAGACGCAGAGGAATCACTTGATTTGCCCAAGGTCACCAGGATGATACAAAGTGAAGCTTCAGCCTGGCTAATGGTCTCTGGGTCCTAACCAAATGCCCCCCTTATGAGACAGGTTGTCATTTCCTCAGCTGCTGGGGAAGTCCTTGTGGATAGTTGTTGAAATGAATTGAATCAATACCATAAGGAGGCACCAGAAAAAGCCTCCTAAAGACAGAGATGAAGGGAGCAGGGCACAGCCTGTCTTTCCCTCTTGACTGATTAACTGCAGCAACACCAGAGGGCACAGGCCACTGGGTGACCTCCCTCCTTCGCTAAAGGTGAAGGCCACGCGTGCAGGGTGTGTCTGACAGGGCCTAAGGCTGGGGGTCCCCACCCCACAGACCTCTGCTCCTCCCCAGAGGCCCCAACAGGTCTGGTTGTGAGTCCCAGGTACATGAACACAGACAAGTCACCTCACTTCTCTGGAAAACAGGAATACTGCCATCTCCGACATCTCCGGGTTGGCTGGGTGCCAACTGAGGTGACAGAGGGAAAGCTCTGGGCGGATGGCAGCCAACAACAGCTACTTCATGTTTATTGTCATGGTTATCAGTGTAAGGGGACTAAAAGGTAGTGTGAAAAAATACAAGAAAGATTAACTTTAAAAAAATAAAAGGCATAAAGCTAAAAAAGGTGAAGTTGTAAGTCAGTAATATAGATTTTTTTAATATACTTAAAATTTTCACGATAATATAGTTAAACTGACAATATAAATATTTTTTAAAATATTGTTATTTGTCATCAGGTTCACCCTATAGAGTTATTTTCTCAAGCTCTCCCACCCTCAAGAATCCTCCATCCTTGGGCCTCTATATGGCATGGGGCAGAGCGGTCACTTCTCTGGGACTCAGAAGCCACCGCGTGTCTCCCAGCAAGGACGCCAGGGCAGGGAACCCGCGCAGTACCAGGTGGCAGTGTGCAGAGGCTGGAGTCAGAAGCACAGCATCAGCTTCAAGGGGCCCAGCGAGGGTCCCCCAGACCCAAGGGAGGGAGAACACTAAGGAGCCTCACAAAGGAAGTCAGGAAGCAGGCAGGAAAAAGAGGGGGGAAGCATGTGGTCCAGGGGAAATGCATGGGTAGCTCCAACTCGCTGGAGCCTTCCACCTCTGCGCGCGGACCTCGGCAACATGCGGCTGCTGACACTGCTCTCGCTAAGCTTCCTGGTGCCCAGAAGCACCTCCCACCCTCCCAGGAAAAGCTCCTCGGTAGAAGTCCAGAGACTGAGGTTCTAGGCTCTGCTTAGACAACAACCTGACCGGTCAGGACTGTCTCTACATCGCTGCGGGTCGGGGAGCAGGGCCCAGGACAGGCTGGCCTAGCCAGGTCCTAGGCCTCCCTCTGTCTCAAATGCCCCATGTCCTCATTAGCCAACAGAAGGTCCTACCTCAAGGTGGGTCTGGGCTCCTCTCCAGGGAGGAGCAGCATCTTCTAGTCCTGCAAAGCCTCCCAGGGGATGTGACTGAAGGCTCAGAGCAGCGTCATGGACCTGCAGTCATATCCTTGCCTCCTGCATATGCATCAGGTAAAGTTACCTTCTAATCCCATTGATTTTGTCAATGTGGGTTGGTTGTATGTTTTTTATTTGCTCAGCAATCTCTCACAGATTTGAAAGATGAGCAGTGTCTGTCTCCCCAGTGGGCTTGTTTCTACTTTTGGATTCAAATCACCTGATCAGCTTGCTCCAAGGCATTTGGGGGAAAAAAATAGATTAAAAGAGTGACATCAGGATGTAAAATCTACCAACCTCTTAGAAAGTTTGCTGATCTCCCAGCTCTCCCATCACTGTGCCTCCCCCCTGGATGTCATTAGCTTTTCATGCCGATCACCTTTGTTTTGGTGGAGAGTGCAGGCTGAGAGATACATGAAGCGGCAGCAAGGTCATGGTCCCTGGCTTCAAAGATTTTTTCCAGTAGGTTAACCAACGGATCTACTAGCACATTATATCGGACTGGCCGCAGTGATGTGGTGGACCACGGTGAGTGGCCGTGAGCATGGTTGGGGTTGAGAAATGAAAAACCCTGTGCGGGGAAGTCTTCCAGGCAGCCGTGCAACTCAGTGCAAGGTTCTGAGGATTTGGAAGGACGGAGGCATGGGGGAGTCCAGGGGCAAAGAGAGAAATGAGAAAGGAGGCTCAGCATCCAAGGCAGAGCCTTGTCTTGCCATGAGGGGCAACAAGCAGTGGCTACAGGTTCTCTCGCAGGGGAGAGGCACCGTCTGTGTGTGCCCGGTGAGGACACCAGGGTGAGCACTGTGACCGCGGTCCAGTAGGTGCACTAGAGGCCTGGGGAGGGGCAGAATCAAGGAGAGTGTCCCTGAAATACCAGCATGCCTCCCCCCACTCTTGAGATCAAAGTCTTTGACACTCCCTCTGAATCAAACTGGAAAAAAGCCAAAACCAAAATCCTTCAAAGCCACCCCGTCTCCACGGCATCTCCTAACATTCTAGTGAGCACTGCTGAAGGCGGCTAGTAAGGCTGCCTGTGGGCTCCAGGCTTGAAGCTGTGGGGACAGCTCACATCTCATACTGAATGCACTGACCCTAGAGGCTGACATGTTCGTTCCATCCCTCATGCTTCTCCCACACCTGCCACTGTGTGATCTGTGTGATGGCAGAGGACCTTCTGCCTGTGACCTGAGGGCAGTGGGGTGCCAGCAAGGTCTCCTTCACACCCAGGACCTGGAGAGCTGTGTTGCTGCCTCTCAGTGCCACCTCGGTGCCCTCGCCCAGCCAGATTGTTGGTGACTTGAGTCACCCAGAAAACTGGGCCAACTTTTAGAAGCACATGAAGCCGGTGAGGGAATGTGGAAATATTCTCCATTAAACCAGCATATCCAACTCAACTTCAAAGTCCCATCAGATGCATCTAATTCTGAGACAAAAACATCAAAATCAATACTAATTTTTAGTAGAGAAAGTTAGGAAACTTGAGAGCAAGCTTCAGAAACTCAAGTTTCCAAACACACTTTGTGATGCCCTGAGTTCAAGGGCTTTGGAACAACAGAAGGCAGCAACACGGGTTGGGCTGGAGCAAGAGAAAGAAGGGCGCCTTCTGAAATGCTCCGGGGAGGGGGGTCAGGACGTGGCAGAGGCCACCAGCCTGGGGAATTCTGCTCCCCGAGTAAGTGGGACGGGGTATAAGCATGGGCTCTAAGCCCAGACGGCAGGCGCATGCGGCTCTCTGCCTTGGTAGGGGCTCCATGGAGAAACGGAAGCGACCTGGAGACGCCCACCCTTTTACATCAGAAATGGAAGCGATACTTTCTCTAACAAAGCGTGCAAATCCCGTGTGAGACAAGTGCTAGTTTTAAGATTTTATTTCAATGAAAAAGGGTTGAGCTTGCCTCAAGAACAAACAACTTTTTGCAAAACAGCAATTTGCAGTTCATCCTTTTGTCAACAAAATTGCTATATAATTTCCAAGCTTCTCACAGAAAAGCAATTAGCCAAAAAAAGACATCCACAGTCATGACACAATGGGAGAAGAAGAATCCCTAAGCTGTTCTCCGCCCCAGGGCACCCTCTAGTCTACAGACAGAATTTCACCACCTGGGCTCTGCCTCTGACCATGTCCAGGCCTTCCGCCCTCTGGGCTTGGCAGGCATGTGGCACACCGACAGAGGCTGACTGCTTCAGGACGCTTGAACTTCCACTTCAGTGTAGCTCCCTGTGCGGTCAGCAGAAATAAGTGGCAGCTAAGGCTACCAGCTCCTCAAGGGCAGGTGCCATGTCCAGCTTAGCTCCAAACTCCCCATGGCACAGCCAAGCTCAGGGAACAGAATGCAGCAAGCACTTCTGCTGGCTGAAGTTAAGGGAAGAGCAGAACCGGTCAAGTTCGAATGCTATGCAGAGTTTTGTCCTAAAAGCAGGAGGCATCTCTCAAGGTCTCCATTGTCTCCAAGCTGGGAGAGAGAAAGGGTCGTGGCGCAAGCAGAATAGGCAGATTTTGTAAAAGGAAACTCCCTTTGTCCCCTGGGCTGCCAAGCTAGGGGCTTTGACAAGAGGCAACTTGATTCTCCTGAGAATCCCAGGCACCTGGAGTCGTGAAGCAGTTTCCCTTCTGACCAGATCTCTGACTCGGTTCGGACTCTAGCCTTCCTCCCCCCACCTCCTTATACGCTTATCCAGTCGTGAAACTGAGCGCAGACCCGGGGGAAAGGCAACACAACGGCAATGAAAGCTGGGCCACAGGTTTCCTTTCTACCTGTGTGCGGTGGCAAAGAGGAGCAGGGGCACACAAGAGGAAAGGCATGGCGAAGTCAGCCAAATGGGTGCCAAGATGCGAAATTTGCACATCAGTTTCCTTATGAGTGTGGGGGCTGTGCCTTCAAGCTCGGCATCCAGATCTCATCTCTACTCTACCCCTCCCTGCTACCACCGTTTACTGAGTGCCTGCTGGCTGCAAGGCACGGCAGCAGGTGCCACACACAGAAAGAGTAACAGCTCTAGCAAAACAATGCCATGCCAAGGGCTATACTAAACTGAAACGACAAAACCCTCACTCCAACTGAAACTAAAAAAAACTCCTTCCTAAAAAAGCATCAAGACCAGGTTACTAAATGCCCTATGCTGTATTTCGGGAGACGGGGGTGTGGGGGGAAGTGCTCAACTGTGCCAGTCCCTGGAGACACCACACACTCACATTCCCATTATTTTCCTGTCAAGTTCCTTGTCAGGCCACAGAGAGACTGTCACCACCTGCCCCTGCTCACCTCTCAGCCTCATCTCTCCCCCATCCCCACCCACCTACCTTCCCACAAGTATGTGCCTGCTGATTCATTTCTCGGTGCCAGGCACAGTGCGAGCTGTTCTGCAGGAAACACTAATGGAAACAGGGTGACCACTGAGGGCCGAAGAGTGGTCCAGGTGCAAGAAGACAGTGTCCAAGGCACCAGTGTCATGGGAGGGGCAGTGGCGATGCAAGGTCAAATCAGGGGACAGTGCTGAGGTAAAGACAAGAAGTCTTGCCAATAGGTTGGCTGGAGGACACGAGAGAAAACGAGAAGTCAAAGACGCTTCTGGCTCGAGGTTTTGGCCCGAGGCACTGGACAGAGAGCAGAGTCACACATGGCTAAAGGGGGGACCCTGGGGGCCAAGGGGAGTCAGGAGCTCTGTTAAGCCGCAATGAATGGGAGGTGCCAATCAGGCAGCCACATGAACAGTCCTAGCAGGCCATTCAGAAGCCACCCTGGGTACCACGCTATCACTACTCACTGTCATTGAAACAGGGAAGTTTAATACTCTTTGACAAAGACCAAAACTGTCTGTGCTCAGCTAGATCTGGGGGCCAATCCGCCTCAGTTACTTACCAAGGTGGGCTCCCAGGCAAGGAACCACCCCTTTCTGGGAGTGCCAGTTTCTTCCCCTGCAGAACTGAGGGCAGAACTGTTTCGCCCCAGGGTGGTCAGAACCAGACTCAATGGAGAGCAGCACGTGCCCAGGATGGCACCAGGCACAGGGCAGGCACCGTGCACGCGCTGGCCGGCCCCGTTCCCGAGAGCCCGCCCATCAGGAGCTGGGTAAAGTCGGCCGTGGTCCTCCATTCTTATCATTAGCTATTATTCTCCCTAGGTCGATGGAAACTTTATGAAAGAAAAAAGCCTGAGAAATTCCAAAACAATACAGTAATACTGTTTTGAGTGACTGCAATAGCGGGTCAAGAAAAATGACAAGCACAGGGATAAAAATGCGGTGTATGAAACACGCAATCAAGAAAGCCTGCGAGCTGTGAAAGCCAAGTGACCTCAGGAGCCGTTGCGCCCTCCACCGCGCCAGTCGCCAACGGCACAGAAGAATGCGGGCAGGTGGCGGGTGGGCGGGAGGGGCGGGGGCTGCCCTCATTGAGGAGGCGGGGTCACCTGGGAGACCAGACTGCAGGAGGCTCAGTGCTGTCGGCACCCAGGGCAGGCGACAGGAGAGCTTTGTTTATATAATGCAAAGAGCAGTGGTGTGGACCAGGGCCTCCCTGAGGGCTCCCATGCCTTCCCCATCCTCACCGCCCCCAGTCTGCAGTGCAGCCCCCGAAATTGCCCGGTTGCATGCTTTGCTCATTTGCCATGGCTGGGCACTCCAGTCATGCCACGTGGCTGTAATAAAACACTGAATGCTGCCCAAAATGGAGAAAACAAAAACAGGTTTCCACGACAACCACTCTGAGTGAGGTACCTGGTGGGTGGCAGCACACGAAGGTGGTGCCAAGGGGGTCAGGTGTCACCTATAGAGGCCAAGCCCCCCATTTCACACCACCAATGCCCCGACGTCCTGTGGAGGGCTCTGTGAGACACCATCCGCGCGCCAATTTGGGAAAGAAAGGGCCCGCCGAAGGGGAGGGATGAACACAGACACAACTTTAAGAGGAACGTTTCAGCTACTCGGTGAAAGAGGCTGCTCACAGCACCTGAAAACAAATCATCAGAGAAACAGAGTACAGCTAAGAAATCGATGAGCTGGCCCAAGTCATTATTTGTACCTATTTGCCAAGGCAGGATTAATAAACCCTCAGGCTGCAGCCACAATATTTCTTGAAAGGTAAGAAAAAAATTAAAATTATTTATCACTAAATTCCAATTTTCTTGCCCATTCTAAGTGAATGCAGCCCCTCCCAGATGTGTGCAAACCAGGCGGTCCTCTTACGTTGGCGTCAGCAGTGTGGGGACTTTGGCTGTGTGAGCTTTGTGGGGCCTCAGTGACGTTATGGTGAAGTCTGGCTCCTCCAGTGAAGACCCTCGGGACCACAGCAGTGGTGGTGGCTGAATCTCGCCTCATTATCTCAGGAAGGGGTTGAACACTAATGCCCATTTCTCAGATCAGTGTGAGAATTAAGTGAGGTCTCGTGTCGTGCATAGCACGGTGGGTGGCACAAGGTAAACTCCCAATGTGGTGCTGGCACTGGTGTCAGTGTGGAAGACATCTCACAGCGGCCAACAAGTGGGGGGCTGGGGTCTGATGCCCAGGTCAGGAGACACAGCACTGGCCCCTGAGGAGGGGCTCTGGAGTAGATCCTGGTCTCTGGCCATCTGACAGGGGGGGCTGCCTTTTCAGGAAGGAGCAGACCTAAGCCCAGTTACCTGTTCCCCTTGCTCATCTGGCGGACTTGGCTAGGGTCACTTGGTTCCGTCCATCCCCTCCAGCTTAGGCATGGTCAGGCCAGCAACCAAAGCTGCTGATCACAGAGTCCTTCAACAGGGCCCTATCTCAGCGATGTGTGCACCCTGGCTTCGAAATCCCACCACAGTGACCCCATGCTCTAGAAAGTCCACCTGTCCATGCACCAAGCAGGTCAAAGGGGCTCACAAGCATTTGACGGAAGAACGAACAGTGCAGTGAAGATGAGGTGGTGCCGAGTGTGTCAGGTAGAGGAATGAACGCTCAGCAGTCATTTCCACCTGCAATGCCGTGCAGGCCCATGTCCACGTCCTACCACGCCTACCACCTCCTCCCGATTTCTGGAAGACCATTCTGAACTCAGGTCCAGCCTGGTTTCACTAATAGAATCCCTCTCCGCCGCACGGGAATGCCTGCAGCCTAACACGCACCACACAGTGGAGTGAATGAAAATGGCCCTGAGCAGCATTTCAGTCACCGGTTGAGCATCCGCCTCCTGGGTGCCGCCAGGGCGTCAGTAGTGAGTAAGTAGACACATGCGTCAGCCTGTGCCTGCTGGACTCTGCCCTCGGCTGAAGGTGCCTGATGCCCTTAAGACCACTGCCACCTCCACCATTTGGGACATGGAACAGTCCACCGGCTTGAGAGGAGGAGGCAGAAAAGACCTCAGGAAGGAAATGGAAAGTGTGATGTAAAAGCTCGGCCCCGGGCACCAGAGGGAGAACTGGTTTTCTATAAGAGATCCCTCAGACTTCCTGGGGAGAAGGCAATTAATATTTACAGATCTGGCTTTCTTATGTGCTGGATGCTGTTGTAAGAATTTAATATGTAATCACTAATTTAACTCTCGCAACAAACTCTTTCAGTTAGGTAGCATCATCCCCATTTTGTAGACAAGGAAGCCAGGGCACCGAGAGGCTTCATAACTTGTTCAAGGTCACTCAACTGACAGGCCACACTGGGATCTGAGGCTATGCCATCCAGCTCAACTGCACAAGCTCTCAGACATGACACTGATGTGTCATCTCTCCTCTGTGTCCCACACAGCACCTCACCTGGTCCACGCCTCTACCACTCTCCTTGCCTTGCTGACCTATGAAACTATCCATATTTACATGTCTGTCTGCCCCAGAAGCAGGGAATATCTTGGGGACAAGACCAATGCCTGGTAATGGCCCTAGAAAGTGAAGGGTGTGTCTGATGATGCTGGAGGGGCCGCCTCCAGCTCTGCACACTTGGAGGTCTGAGATGGGAATCAGAGAGTGGGACTGACATTTGCAGTGTCAAAAGGTGAAGCAGCCTCTCCCAACCACATGACCTGCAGAGGTGCCATCTCCCTTGTTCCCCTGTCAGCTACGGAACTAAGGGCTTTGTCACATCACCCCCCAGGGGCCGTGTCACACATGTCACTCATCCCTCACCTGCACTGGCCACTGGTTTTTGTCTCTTAGGTATGTATACACTTTGCACAGGGAGCCTTATCCATCCCTCCCCGACAAGCAGCCTCGGAAAGGCCGCCAGGACCGCAGGCCACCCCAGGAGTCCTCCGCCATCCCAGCCACTGCCTGGGTGGCTCTTCTGGCTGCTGCTCTGTCACCGGAGACCTCTGCTCCACAAAGAGGGGCAGAAGAGCAACGCTGGCAAGTGGACACCGGGTTCCGTACCTAAAGGGACTTCGAAATCCAGGACACAATTCAAGCACAAAGAATTCTCTAGGAAAGGAGACTCCAAAGGCACTGAGTATTCATGGTAACTTGCATCTTTTTATCTTTCAGTCACAGGAAAAATCTTTGAAAAGTGTCAACTCTACTTTCTGACACTCCTCAGCCTAATTGAGGCTACAAAGTGCAATCTTCCTAAATGATGGAGGATATTGCCATCGAAAAAGAAACCTGGGGACAAGTGTGAGTAACCAGAAGAATGTGCTAACCTCAAGGCACACTCTACAGATCTTTATTTTTATTTTTATTTTTTTGGTATATTTTATTGATTATGCTATTATAGTTGTCTCATTTTTTTTCCTCCCCTCTATCCCCTCCACCCTGCACCCCATCCCATCATCCCCACACCATGTTTATGGGTTATATATGTCAGTTCTTTGACTTCTCAATTTCCTATACTATTCTTAGCAACTCTCTATTTTTTTTTGTCTTTTTTTTAAACAGCCGTACTGAGGTATATTTGACATACAATACACTATACATATTTAAAGGGCACAATTTGATGAAACTTTGATAAATATAAACACCAAAGCATTCATAAAACCATCACTATAATCAAGACAACCAACATAACCCCATCCCCATAAGCTTCTCCATGCCCCTTTGTAACCCTGCCCTCATCACACACACCCACCACATATTAAGGTCATCAAAGAGTATGTACTTTTTTTATCCTCGCCTGAGGACAGAGAAAAGGGGGGCGGGAAGAGAGAAACATTGATGTGACAAGAGAAACATCAGTTGGTTGCCTTCTTGTATGCTCCCAACTGGGGATCAAACCCACAACCTCGGTACGTGCCCTGACTGGGAATCAAACCCACAACCTTTCGGTCTATGGGACAATGCTCCAACCAACTGAGCCACACTGGCCAGGGTAGTATGTACTATTTTTTTTTGTTGTTTGGCTTTCACTAAGCATAATTATTTAATATTCATTCATGTTGTTACCTGCATTAGCAGTCCATCCTTTTTATCTGGGGGAGTATTCAGGTGTGTGAATGTGCCACGTCAGGTCCTTCATTCACCTGAAGGACACTTGAGTTGTCTGCAGTTTTGAGGTGTCACAAATAAAGTTGCTGTGAGCATCAGTGGACAGCTGCTCCAGTGGACATGGATTTGACTGCTCTCGGTTAATGGTCTAGAGTGAGGATGGCTGGGTCATACAGTAATTTTAAAGAAACTTGTACACTATTTTCCAAAGTGGTTAAGACCACTTTATATCCCCACCAGCAGTGTATGAGTTCCGGTTCTTCCATGTTGTTGACAACACTTAACAAGATCAGTCTTTTAAAAATTTAGACATTCTAGTGTAGTTGTATTTCATCGTGGTTATTATTTGCATTTCCTCAATGACAAATAGCATTGGGCACTTTTTATGTATTTACCATCCATAAATCTTCCTTGGTGAAATGTCTGTTCAAACCTTTTCCACTTTTACTGGATTGTTTGTTTGCTTATTGCTGAACTTAGAGACTTCTTCATATATTCTGGACAAGAGTCCTGTATCAGATATATGATTTTGAAATATTTTCTCCTAGGCTTCATTTTTCATCCTCTTAACACTGTCTTTTGAGGGCAGAATTGAAAAAAAAAACACAACTATGTATCTTTTTTTTATGCATCATGTTTTTGGAGTTGTATCTAAGAAATACTTGCCTAACCCAAGGTCACAAAGATTTTCTCCCGTTTTTTTTTTTTCCTGGATGTTTTATAGTTTTAGCTTTTATATTTTACTCTATGAGGCATATATTTTTATGGTTTTACAAATTTATCACTTGTTTTTCCTGAAAATATAGCTTCCTTCCTTCTTTCTACTATACTCATTTTATGTGTTCAACATTGGAGATAATAAGATTAACAGGAATTAGTTTCTCGCCTCAATAAGCACACTTCTTTTAATTCAAAAAAATTTTTGAATATATGTCAAAGTAGAGAAATTAGCACAATGAATCTCCATAACCTCAGTTCAACAATTTCAAGATTTTGCCGGATTTGCTTAATTGTATCTTATTACCCTTTTTCTCTTTGCTAAATTATTTTAAAGCAAAGCTTCTATGTTCTTCGCAATATGTCTTTTTAAGAATGTGTTCTTCTTACTCAATTACAATGCTGTCATTATATCTAACTTCTAGTCCATAATCAGTTTTCCTGAAAATCCCCAAACATCTTTTTCCTTTAAAATTTTGATTGGTTTGTTCCAATTTGGGTTCAACTGCTATTCACAAAGCCCTTGGTAGCCATGTCTCCCACTTCGCCTTTTTTCATTTAGAAACTGGGTCCATTCTCTAGTCCCCTAAATATGCCCCCTTCTGAATGTGCCTGTTTGCCTCTGCATGGCCTCTATAACACATTTCTCCACCCTGCGCATCCTGTAAATAGAAATTAGAGTTGTAGGCTTGGGCAGATTCAGGTTTGACTCCTGGCAAAACTACTTCCTTCACCGAACTTTAAGCTCACAAATTGCTATGTTCTTCCTACCACAGGAAACCAGAGGACACGCAAAGCCTGTTGCCCACTTCAGTGATGCCAAGGTTCGTCAGAGGGCCCAGGTGGCAACAGCCTGAAGTTCATCAGCCCCGGGTCTAACGGCTTCATCCATGTGTGGCTGCTGCCCCTCTGGCCACATCGCTAGAGGCTAAAAAATGGCGACTTCCTAATTCTATGATTATTTCTGCATTTATACTCCTATAAAGAATTGTCCCCATTGAAAAGAGCCTTTGGGTTACTCAGAAATATGGTTTGAATAGATATACTATGTGGTGAATTACTCGGTCTTAATTGAAAATTTAGAATAAGGAGCTGGAGCCCTGGTTTCTTTCCTGCAGTACGGGGTGTACGTGGGTGCTCTCGTTAGTGATTGTACGTCTCACTTTCAGAAGTTTCAGATTGATCCGGTGTTTTTTGATAGTATACCATTCATTCATTGCTTAAGTTTTAAACTGCCTTTTTAAACAAACATTTTGAACATTTGAACTAAAAAATTCATCTCTCAAGTTCTTCGCGGTGGGGAGGTCTAATTCTGCTGTTTTTGGTGTGTGTCGCCCTTGCTCAGGGTGGTTTATTTCCTTCTACGCTTTAAGGAATCAGGAGTCCTTTTGTCAGGGCTGTGAGGGAAACCTGTGGAGCTTGCAGGAAAGTGTTTGGCTTCAACAGAGGGTTTACACTTGCTTTTTTCAGGGACCCTGCTGCATTCTGCACCCAGGACACTCTGAGTCAATTAACCAGCTGGACCACACAACAGATACAAATTGGAACCACGTTCTCAGGCTGCCATTCACAGAGTGTGCCCTAGCACAGCGTGACAGCTGCTACCTGTTCTGACTGATTTACGTCTGTGTCCTATATAGGTCATTTAAATGTTTTGTGTACCGCCCTTGCCCCTATATGAAAGAATGCAGGTTCTCTATTACGACATTTTATAGGTGACCTTTTCTCTCTCTAACCAGAGTCCAAGCTGAAATGGACAAGTGTTCCTGTTGCCTTTCTTTACTAACTGGCAGAATTTCTTAAAAAAAAAAAAATCAAACCCATCTTTTAACTCAGGGTGAACATGATGAAGGGTCAGGGTTTATGAGCGGGGTCTCAGCTCCAACTGCCCACCTTGTAAAGACCTAAGACACTGTCTCCAGTATACAGGCAGTTGTAACCCCAAAGCTCTCCGGTTAGATCAGCTAACCCTCTACGTCTCCAACGCCCAGGGCTGTGGCCAGTATCCACTCTGATTTTTCTTCTTGCCACCCCCCAAACCAGGGATTTCCCTTATATCTTGCAAGGTCAGCTACTTAAAAGGATGTTTATTACACCTATGAGTTTTGTATCATAGAGTCCTCAGGATCTCTAGCCCACCATGTGGCTGGACATATACACTTATCTACAGACAATTCCAATGTGGTACAATAAAAGCTTCAGCAGAACTATATACCCTGTTGCCATTGCAGCTCAGAGGAAAGAAATGGCCTCGCTTGGCACAAAGAGCTCATGGAGGCTTCACTGAGATTGATGCTTAGGCTGAGCCTTAGAACTGAAAGCCCAGGAATATAGTTACTCCTTTTTTTGGCAGGAGTGGATGTGGGTAAGAGGCTCAAGCTATTCTATCTGGTCACATGCGTTAAAATGTGAAAAAAGCAATGTGTCCTCTCTACTCCACCTCCCTCTGTGCTTTGGTGCCAGGGAGGTGGGTTGTGTTTTGAGGTGGTATAAAGAGGGGCGACGGGGCTGGTCTAGAGAGCGTCCAGCAGGACATGGTGGAAGGCAACATGAGAGATGTAGCAGATCTTGCTCAGAACCACCTTTGGGACATCCCACCCCCACTTACGTGGTGTCATCTTTTACTCTTGCTCCTAAGAGAGGAGAAAGCAAATAAACCCTTACAATGAGCTCTATCTCATCGGTCTGGTCAGGTTCCTACAGATCCTGGCCTCCCGTCTGGCTGCCACTGTGCAGCCGGCCTTTGGGACTGTTTGGATTCCAAAGCAGTCCTCAGTGCCTTCGGATGAGAACTCGGGCAAAGTTGCTCTTTGGACACAGGGTCTTCCCTGCTGCTGAAAGTCTGCTCTTCTAAACAACTCACTGGTCGGAACCCAGCATCTCAGGAAGGCCACTCCTGAATAAAGAATGAGGAATTTCTGTTCCATGTAAATATTCCAAAATGTTTCATTTGGCTTTCAAAGAGGAAAGACCCAACAACTTGCTCTGGTAAAAGCGAGAGGATCATTAAAGCCATTTCTCTCCATAGGCAGTCACGGTGTCAATTCAAGAAACATTCGAATTCAGCTAACATTCCCGCGCATAACACACAGGTTCTAGTCTAAGGCTTGGACACCAAGATCAGCCTCTCTGAGTGTTTTCCGTATCCGGTGAAGAAAGGTTCCCTGGGAAAATGCCATGAGGCAGTCTGACTGTACCCTTCAAGCAGTGTGCCAGGAGGGAATATTTTATTCGTTTCTTTTAAAGGAAAACAAAAGCAACATGATCATGAACTTAATTAAAGTTGTTTGTAATGACTTAATTAGATTTTTGGCACTGCATATTCATTCTGACCAGGGACCTTTCTGTCTTCTAAAGGATTGGTTGGCAGGGATCTCATGTGCTTTGCAATTTTACCTAATCCTTAATTTCACCTCCTGATGAGGTGAGGATGAGCATAATTGTATTCAGGTAATTGCTTTATCAAATGCTTTAATTGTGCATTCAACAGAACCGACAGCAAGAAGGTTCTTCTTCCTAATGTGTTTTTAACAAAAGCACTAACTAATTACATGGCATTCTACTCAGGGCATTTGAGAAAAAGAAATGAATACCTATTCTTCAAATCTTGGTTAAATGCATGTTTGCATAGAGAACATAGAAATAAGTGGTGAAATAATTAGTTGGATTGCCTTCTTCTGCTCTAGCTTCATAACTAATCTGCATGTTGAAGTAGTCTGTGTAAATTCTGTGGATGCATTTTCACCACGGACGGCGTTCGAACATCTGTGCTTTCTGAAAATGTCACAATAACCATTTTGCCTGAAAGTTTATCCTCCGGAGCCAAAAAGACTATGTTCCAAGAAGAAACAAATGCTTAATAGAGCTGAGGACAGATGTGCCCCATGATCAGAAGGAAGTGTTTCAACATTAGTCCAAATGGTTTTGAGAAATCCTAAATTAAAATGATGCTGAATCTATTTTAGATGAGCTTTTTCTTTGACTAGGTAACTAATAGGTGGCATAGACTTATCTGACATGCCCCTCTAGCCAGCCATTCCAAGCCACTGCCTTAACACATTCTTACAGGTTCATTCACCTGAAGTCTTTAATGAGGCTAATGTAGAATATTTGATATTTTAGGTGATTATGTGTTATACTACTTTTAAAATTCTACTCAATCCAGTAAATACTCTTTCTCTCCCTCTTATTCTGGTAAAAAATACTACCCTTGATCATAGTGAAGAATAATGGTCAAGAGGGTCATGTGACCATGGTCTTAGATTAAAGGATGAACACATGACTCAAAATGACCCAAGTGGAATCCATTCCTGGCACCGAAATACAGACACTGGCAAATTTCTTTGGAGTTTCTAGGTTAGGAGCAAATGAATCTGGGGCTGTCAAAATCCCTACTCTCCGCCACGAGGGAAAGCCTCCTTGCAAAATGAAGCTGAGCACCAAGCAGAGCCACACAGGAATGCCAGACCGGAGGGAGTGCGGTGCTGTCAACACTGAATTTCCCCTTCTTTCTCTGAGGCCTGCCTTCCCCGGTATGCTTTCTAGCCTTGTATGCCAGGAAACCTTCACTTTTGGATTAAGGTTAATATGAGTTGTGTTTCTGTCACTTGAACAGAAGCACCCTGATGATACAGTGGCATTTTACATTACTCTCCAGATGGCTTTTCACCCCAGGAAGTCAAGTCCATGATTCTAGAGTCAGGCAGACCTGGGTTCAAAGAGCTGCTCTGCTCCTCATGAGCTGTGCTGACCTCGGGAAAGTTTTCTATATTCAGTTTTCTCATTTTTAATAAGGACTAACAGTTCCTACCTCAGAGCTTTGTTGTGAGAATTAGATGTAAAAGAGTAAATAAAATACTCTGGCACTTAGCACAATGTCACATTACTTAATACATGTTCAACAGTAATTAAGTACTATTGTTTTGTTGTTGCTGTTGTTATCATTAAAAATATTGCTCTGGCTGGTGTGGCTCAGTGGATTGAGTGCCGGCCTGCAAACCAAAGGGTCACCAGTTCGATTCCCAGTCAGGGTACATGCCTGGGTTGCAGGCCAGGTCCCCAGTAGGGTGCACATGAGAGGTAACCATGCACTGGTGTTTCTCTCCCTCTCTTTCTCCCTTCTTTCCCTTTTCTCTAAAAATAAATAAATAAAATCTTTTAAAAATATATCATTATGGTAGGGACTGCCAGATATCCCCAAAATCCACTCGATCCTTCCTTTAATAGTATAACTCTCAAATTTAGCTGGGCACATAGGTTCCCAGAATAAAACTACATATCCCAGCTTCCCTTGTAGCTTGGTATAGCCTTGTGATGAAGTTGGGGTCAATTAGATGTGAACAGATGTGACAACGGTGATTTCTGGATTGTGCCCCCTTCTTTTCCTCCTTCCTACTGGCTGGAGACCCAGGTGCAGTAGCCCAGCAGTTCCAGTTGCTGAGAATGACAGGGGCTGAAAGGATCCTGGTCCTCGACACTCTAGAGGCAGCACATCACCTCCGGGCTGCTTGTCTTTGGAATGTTTACATGAGAGAGAAATGAAGCTTTATCCTGGTTAAGCCTCTGCTTCATTTGGGTGTTTGTTATAGCAAGCAGAACCTATATCCTAACTAATACACACAATTAATATTTTAAATAGTGTTTATACTAGTTCTTACTAAAAACTTCGTGAAGAAAAAAAAAGGATGATAATAAAACTAGGGTAATAACTTGGTTTAAACTAATAGTTGTGGGTTTTCATAGTATGACTACCAGCTCACATTAATGAATGAAAGTTGGCTACCCCAGACTGAGGGAAGGAGGTTGAAAATGAGTAAGCTCCCAGGGCAAAAGGCAAGGTTAGGGTATCTGCCATGGGGGATTTGTCCCCAAATCTCTGTTTAAAGTATGAAACAATATGCTTAGAGTTGGTTAGATGCCACTGAGTATTTCCCTAAAGTCATAATACCTCTCTTGATGACTTTTTTTCTGAGCAACAGAAAAAGCAAAAGAATGAATTCTGCTACCTGCCCGGACACAGGACGCCATTCTCCTGCTACCCCCTGAGAGCACAGCGCTCCGGCTGGGGACTTGGCTGCTTCTGGTCCCTCCGCAGGGCTGCCCAGGTGGGACATGCAGGGACTGCCCTGATTGTTGCTATTCCTCTTAATCTGGGTGCCACTGTCATTGCCATTGTGCTCCAGCCTCCTGTGCACCAAACAGGCAAAGGTGAGCCTTCCACCTTCATCTTCCAATCATTTTATTTTCTGCTTATCAGAAGCAAGGCCTTCACCCATGAGCCATTTGCAAATGAAGACAATTTACACCCCGCAGGTTCTACAGAGGCAGAACTACCTTCAAATATCCCTGAAAACAGTGACAGCTTCAACTCTGACAAAAAACAAAACAAAACAAACAGACAAACAAACAAAAACAAAGACTACCCACACATAAAACCATCCCACGCCTGTCATGGTCACAGGGCCCCAAAAGTCTTGGGTGGGGGTACAGAGAAGACACACTGAGCTCGAAGCTCTCGAGAGAAGTTCTACAAATCCACACCCTGGATCTGCTCTGCCCATCAGAGCAGCCTGTTCATGGGAAATGCCGGCCAAGAGAGACTCCATTTGCCAAGAACTTCAAACATGACCTTTACTTGATAGCAATTGTTGGAAACTATTAAGATGACTCTGAAAATAATATAATCTGCAGCGACAATATGTTGAATGAAATGCCAGCCCTGTAGAGCGAGCTGTCTCTCCCCCTCCCGCCTGTGTGCACACGCAGAAGAGCGGAGAAGCATTTTCCTCCACAGCAGCTTTTAACTCGGCATCTCTCTCCTGCGTCTAGACATAAACGAGCCGTTTGCTAATTGTTTAACAGCGATTAAGGAAGCAAATGCTGTGGGGAGGGGAGAGAGAAGGCGGGCATTTGCCTGCTTGTTTTCTAATCACCAACAGCCAGGCAGATGCCAGAGAACAGCGCTGGTCCTCGGGACGCCCCGATGGCCTCTGAGAGCCCCCTGCCCTCGGCAATCGGGCTGGGCACCCAGGGCTTCTGGGTGGAAAATGAGCAGTCCTAGCCCTGACACTGAAGCTCTGGTAGGGTGGGACTGAGGATGTCCTTGGGAAAGGGTCCTGGCAATGACAGGGGCAGCAGGACCTCTGCTCCCGCTCCCGAGCTTCCAGGTCCCCAGCACCACCCTGATCCACTCCCATTTCCCAGAACAGCTCTCCCCTCCGGAGAGAAAGCCAATTGCCTTCCTGAAGTTCGGGCTGGCCAAATTCTAGTAAGCAGCAGCAATTTCCGCTTCATACGGGCAAAATTAGAAGCTGGCAGCCAGGATTTCATAAGCTTTCATCTTTCCATGCAGATAACGGGAGAGAAAGCAAAGGCGCTCACAGATGACCGGGTCCCAGCTGGTCCACAGAGGCCACAAAGCTGTCAGCAGGAGGAGTCACAAGTGTCCCCGGGACTGGAATGGTGAAGAGCCCTTGTGCTGAGCTTAGAGCAGAAATAACTTTCTATATTTGAAATTCGCTCGCCAGCATCAGCTACGATTTCCTAAATGCGCCTTTAGACTGCTTTCAATCTGTCTCTGCAACCTCGGTACAGGCCTGGCTCTGGTCAGCCAGTTCCTCGGTCACCCTGCCTCAGTCCCGCCTCTGAGCACTGCCACTGTGAGGCCAATACAGGCAAATTCAAAAATATAAATGCCTAACAGGACCCCGAGGCTCTTAGTGTGAAGTTCAACCTCCTCATATGGCTTTTCAGGCCCTGCAAAAAGTGCCCTAGATTACTTTTCTAGCCTCTTTCCTGCAGCTAGTGAACTCCCTGCCCCAATGCACACATGACCCAGCCATAATGACACTGTCACTGTTTCTTTCAAGGGGTCACGCCTGCTTCCCTCTCTTCCCTCTGATGAAGGAGTTGCCCACGCCTCTGCCCCTACTCTTCATCTGGTGACTCTTTCCAGCCTGAAGATCCCGAATGAATCTCTACTTCCTCCCGAGAGAGCACTCACTCCTCCGCACCAGCGGAGGTGGCCCTGCTGTGTCCTGTGGCATTCCACCCCTTATCCGAACACCTATTCTGGTGAAAAGAGACTGCCTTTCTTTTTTTTTTTTAACTTTTCTTTTTATTTATTGATTTTTAGAGAGAGAGAGAGAGAGATCTGTCATCTTACGCATTCCCTGATTGCCTCCAGTATGTGCCCTGATCGGTATCAAACCCACAACCTTGGCACACCGGGATGACACTCTAGCTACTTGAGCTACCTGGCCAGGGTGAGGATGCCTTTCAAATCAGGGGCTTTGTCTATTTCGCCTTTGTCATATCCCCAGTACTTAGCACAATACATGACACAGAGTGAGACAGACCTCAATGTTTACTGACTGTCTAGACTACTTCATTTTTTCATTTTTCCTGGCCAGGAGAATGTGACACCAAGGGCAGTTAAATGGCTAGAAGCGACGTCAAGGGGCAGGATCTATGCCACATTCTCAAACCAGCAGCAGCACTGGCTTCCACTTGTCTATCCCCAGTGGAGGTTTTCTGTTCCTTATCTTTTATGGGTTATACTTTATAGAGTCTCAATAAACGTTTATTGCTATGTAACATCTTACATCCCTTCATCTCAAGGCTGTGCATTCTTGTTCACTTTATACCTGATCCTGGGGGAGTCGCAGAGTTCTGAGTGGTGTCCCTGGTGTTGGGCCCCTGGAAGACCCTGCTATAGGCAGGGGGCCCTAAATGCATCCCCCCAGTTCTAGGAGCAGAAGGAAAGCTTGTTTGATGTGGTCCAAGGACAAGCACTGGTATCAGGGACCAAGTGGATGCTCGGGCTCCGCCCCCATCCCCTGACAGTGCTCCCCGCCGCCTCTGGACCATCTGTGAAAGGGTGAGCACTTCATCTGGAGAACTGTGATTACTTATTATGGGGTGTCAGTTTCCTTGGTGATGGGACTGAGGCTGCAATATACTTTTGCCAACACTAACTTTTGTGACTTTGGCTTATAATATCAAATCACCCTGCATCATGGTCTTTTCTGTCCCTTGGTGCCTGACTCCACTAACCCACATACACAAAAAGGCCATAGCTGCAGAGAATGAAAAGTTATTTGTTCATTGATAGTTAACTCACTCTTTTAACTGACCATCAAACAGCTTTATCTGTGAAATTGAAATGTCCTCTGAAACCTCAATGACCAGGTAGTCCTGTACTTAGGGACAATAACTAAAACACCAAACAATAAACCCAGCCAGACTGAACCATCCACCCTTGGAAGGAAGACACATTGAGCACCGTGGGGAGGGTCAGAATTGTCCTGGGTTTCACAGGTCTTGAGCAGTCAATGGGCACCGTTTGACTAAGTCATACTTGATTCATTTCTTTAGGTAAAAGAGAAAGCCAACTTTCCAGAAGTTCATAAAAGACAGAAAATTAGGAGCCTAACACCAAAAACCAACACCAACAGCATTTTCCACTGTAGTGCCTTCCCTCCACCACCCCTCCCCCTTTTTAAACTCCAAATAGAAGTGGGCAATCACAGACATCTAGGCAGGAGACCAGGTGTCAAGCACTGCAACTGTTTTTGGCTCTTTGGGCCTCAGTATACCCGGTATGGAGAACGGGGAGAAGGACACCCCAGTTGCTGATGAGAAGGCTTTAGGGCTCTTCTTCTGCTCCAGGAAGACAGGTGAGCAGGTCTGAGAAATCAAGGGTCCTGTCAGGCTGGTGTGGGAATCGAAGCACTTTACACTGGTGCTGGGAAGGCCTTTCAGGGCTCTGCCCAGCGGTGTCGGGAAGTCATTCCTCTGGCGGGGAATCAGGAGTCATTGAAAAGGACTCTTCCAAGTCCTGATCCCGCCTCTGAAAAGAGCTATTTAACAGTACTCGTAAACAGGCAGCCTTCTCTAATGCAACAGCCAGCTTTCCAGCCCAGACTGCAGGGGGCCCTTGACCAGGGAGCCTTTTCCAAAGACATTCCCTGGGCAACCAAGAGAATGTCAAGCCACCTCTGACAGGTTAATGCTGCTCCTTGTAGCCGGGGGCTCATGGGGAGCAGGCATTTTCAACTCCTTCTGCGAATGGGAGACAGAGGCGAGTGGGCAGGTTGTTGCTGGGGCTTGACGTGCACCAGGCCCCTCGCCCAACAGCCCTCATCGCTCGCTGACATTTCATGGCTCGTCTCCAATCGCAGGCTTGAGGATCAGACAGTTTACTGTGGAGCTGGAGGAAATAATTTAGGCAGCACAAACTGGATCTTCACAAAGAGAGAATCACTGCAAGGGGCCTCTGACTCTCTGCCAGAGCCCCAGGCTGCGTGTTTAGCTAAGCAACTTGGCCCATGGTGGGGATGGCTTATTTTTCTCAATCACTAAGTTCTCGCCGAGCCGTTCACTTAAATCCCTGAAGGGTTATTACACAGACCACAATCTCTTCACTTCTGTTCAGTCAGGGCCCCTGGTAGCCCAGTGTTGTCCACGAGCTTACTGAGCACCCGCCATGCGCTGTGTCTCCTGCCTAGTGAAGCACCCACTCTGCACTGTGTCCTCTGCTGGTTAAGGTGGTAACTGACATTGCGTCTCCCTCTAGGATCACACGTTCTTAAGGCAGATATGGACATGGTGGCACTTATAATAACATGTGTCCCACAAGCCTGGCAATCTCCAACTACCTGCTCACCACCCAGCTTTGGCTAAATGTCTCCTCTCAGATTGCTCTCAACGTCCTCCCACCCCCTCCCCACCCCATCACTCATGTGCCTCTCACCTTACTGTTAGAGTCACATGAACGTCCTCGCAGTTCCTCAAACACAGGAGCCTTGGTCAATGCTATTTTCTCTATCTGGAACATTCTATCCACCCCCAGTTTTAAGGACACCCCCTCAGAGAGGCCTCCCCTCACCAGCCCCTATAAAGCAGGCCCCTCTTATTCTTATTCTCAGTGTTATGCGGTTTCCTTTTGAACACTTATCAAAATTTGAAATTACATAATTAGTTGTTTGGTGACTTATTTATTTTTGTCTCCCCTTCCAGACCAGAACTTCCAGTGGCATCTGTCTTGTTCCCCACTACCCCTCACCACAGAACTAGCGGTGTCTACTATATAGTTGCTGACCAAATGAGTGAAGGGTTTTTCTATGGTAAGTGATTATGGAACAGAAAGGCAACAGGCTCTTGGAGGGCTTTGTTGGTAACAGCAAAGGGCCTGAACATGGTTCTAGCAGCAAGAGGAAAGCTGCCTAAGCATTTTAAGGGGGAAGGCACATGAACAGACTTCTACTACAGAGCTGCACCTCCCCTTCTATCATGTGGAACTGGACTTTGCGGGCAAGGGAAGGGCAGACTGGGGACAAGGGGATCCATTAGGAGACGCCCATGAAAACTGAAGTCTTCGCAACTCAGGGAGGTCCATGGACTGGCAGCATGGGCATCACCTACAGTGTATTAGAGATGCAAGAGCTCGGGCCCCATGTCAGGCCCATGCCAAACCTGTGACGCCGTAATCTGCACGTTAACAACATCGCCAGAGACTTTGCACGCACACACCTAGCAGCTGGGCTTCAGGGGGAAGACAATAGTGGAGTAGCTGTCTTTGGGGGTGAGGGACAGAACTGATGGATCAATGCCCCTATAAATCCAGACAATGCCCCCTGCAGATCCACTATTCCAAGACATGTTCAGGGAGTCAGAAGCAAGCCCCATTATTGCAAATGTTCTCAAACTGTGATTCCACCAGGGGTCAGGGAGAGTAGGGGGAAGAGGAAGGGAGAAGTGCTGAGCAGAGCTGGGTCAGGGCTATTTAGCCAGGATGTCCCAGCTATGACCTTGGGCAGAGAAGCTGCAATTCACAGGATGGGTTGGAAGGTAAGGATTACTGACTCTGGCCAGGAAGAAAAGCCGGTTTGTTAATTTCCACGGAAAGCTTCCCCAGCACCTGGTATATAAGAAGGGCTCAAATGATACTTGTTGAAAGAACAAAGACACTAACCCAGCAGGAATTATGCCACTGAGGTCCTAAAGCAGATTACATGGGTCTGGGTACAAGCAGACATACTTTCAATGGCTGCCTGTTTTGTTAACTGTATTCCCTTTTGTGGAAATATGAGAGGATAAAAAACAACTTTCAAGAATTGAAAATACATGACCTGTGCAACCCAAAATCAGCAGGAGCGCGTGGCACAGCCTCAGAAGAACCCAAACCAGCCCCTGAGGACAGTGGGTAAGGAGGGGACTCCCAGACCTGCAGAATCTCTGCAACACAAGGGCCCGGGGGGTGAGGGGATACCAGGGAACAGAAGCTGTAGCTGCGTATGCGGTGGGTCAGAGACAGAAGGGGATCCAGAAGAATGACCCGAGTCCCCAGGCCCAAAATCTATGAGGCAGTGCGGCCCTCCGTGACCAGGAAGCCTCCTATAGCAACTCTCTTCAGCCCTAGACTCTGCTCTGCAGGTGAGCCTCACACAGGAGAACTGGAGGAGGGACAAAAGCAAGCAGGTTGAGGCTGGAGGAGATGGGTGGGTCAAAGCCCCACTCCTCAGCCCCTGCCTTTTCTCACAGAAAACTCCTGAGACATCCACGCACCACTGCCTTGGTGCCCAGCACCAAGGGGGCGCTGATGTATATTTGTGGAATACGAAAACAAAAAAGCAAACTCTGGTCCATTCTGTGGTTTCCTTTTCTTTAACTCCTTCTCCCAGTGAGACTGTCCATTCCCACACACAAATGGACCACCTTACCCCAAGAAGAGAACTGGCAGTTCCAAGGACAAATTATCACCTCCTTCCTCCCTTTTCCACCCTGAAGTACCCTGCCTCCCTGCTGTGAAGCCTATTGCTAGAGCCCAAATGAAATGCCCCTCCTCTCTGAAGCTTTTCCCTGTCCTTCCAGTAAGAATAAATAGACCCACTGGATCCCCAGTGCCCTTTTCAATGAAACCATTTTCTTTCCATATGTTTGAGGTTAAATGATCTGTCACCATATTCGCCTTCCCCATTAGATTGTAAGCCCCCAGGTGGTCCCCTGAGAAAGGAACAATGGTCTCACAGCCCCGGGGCCTGGTGCAGGGCTGGGTGGGTTCTAGATGGGCAAGAGACGCAGCTGAAGCGTGAGCCAAAATCGCACTCCTCCCACCACTGCGCCGCCGTGGCCTCCTGGGCCTCCCTCACGTCTTTGCTCCCATCAGCCGAGCTATATAACTTGCATCTCTGGAACCGCTGGCTCTCTTACCTGCTCGAGGAAGCTCCCCTAGATTAACTCAGGCTCACATGCCACTCTCAGAATCACCCTCCCCCAGCACACGGGAGGTAACATTTTTATTTCACTTGTCTCTTTGACCAGAGAGTCTGGTCAAGGGGCAGCTTCTCAAGGACAAGGCCCAAAATCACACGGAGATTCAGAGTTGTGCCAGTTTGGGCACGGAGACTTGTCAGAGCTAGCAGACATGGAGTGCTGTTGATGGCAGAAAAGACAAAGGTGACTGACCTTGGATGTGTAGGTGTGGCCATCGGAGCCGCAGACCATGGCCGACTGTGCCACAGGGCAGGGTTGGCACTTGACCAGATTCGAAGGTCCAACCCAGTGTTTGTGGGCCACGTTCTCCTTCTTTGGCCTGAAGATTTAAAAGGAGGAGATAAGTTAACTAATGCTCAGGTCCCCATGGGTCTCTCCTCCAGGTACCTGGCCAAAGGCCAAATAAATAAAAGGGCTGGTCCAACAGCAAGCACTCCCATTTGTTCCAACTCACTGACAGGGGGCAGGAGACTACTCCGAAAGCCTAGGTTCAACCCACTGGCTGGACTGGGGAAAGCAGTGTGGCCATTACAAACGTCGTAAAACATCACTTATCAATAGGAAAAGACAGTCACAATATATGGAAAGGCCAATGAATGAGTATGGCTCCATCCACCCACCCAGGCCCCAGGCCAGGGAATGGCATATCCCAGGTACCCAGAAATGGCACTCAGAGCCTCAGACTCCTCCAGGGCCACCAGCTGCCTCCGAGTGGGATGACACGCTGATGACTTAGCGTGCATCTCCGACAGTAACTCATCTCCAAACACAACCCAACAACTTCATCATAGCTGTGGACAACGATCTCTGGATACCTTTTTAAGCAATTTCGGTCCAGCTTCCAATTTGCCATTGGATAGAGGCTCTGAGGTGATGTCACTTCCAACTGCTAAAATAATCAGAATTATGTTCTTTCATCCCAGCTCCAGCTTCCCCCACTCCTCACCTTTGTCATAATGATAAATGGTGCTATTGTGATGGCTTATGTCCATGGAAGGGACCTCATTCCTTATCACAATCCACTGAAAGAAAGGCCTGCAGTTACTGCCACCCTTTCTCTCTTAGCTGAAGCTGCTCTCCCAGCAACCCACTGGGAGTGGCTCCCATGGCCATGGGGCTGTGTTTTGGGTGGAGGAGGGGTACCTGTGGACTGCCTGTCAATCAGGCAATGACTGTGCCCTTGAACACCGGCAGTCCTGCATGGTTGTTAAAACTTGGGCTCTGGAGTCGGAAAACATGGGTTCAAATCTTGGCTCTGCCAGTGTGATCTTGGCAGGATTTTTAACCCCATAAATCTCAGTTTCCTCATTTGTAAAATGGGGACGATAGAATCTACTTCAACAGGACGGTACGAGGATTAAATGAGCTGAGACGTGTAAAGTACCCAGTATCATGCCAGGAAAATGGGAAGCAATAAAAACGGTAGCCACTGTTATAACTAATATTTGCCTCAATAGGTGGGGGTACAGAGGACGACATTACCATTGCCATAGAAATGTGACTTACTTCTCAGGCCCTAGGTGTGGAATGGTACTTAATTCCCCTAAAGAACGCACAGGGTCGCAAGAAGGAAAGCTTTCCCACTAGGTATGGAATGAATATCCAGCTCCTCAGGAGGTAGTGTGCGGTGTTTGAGGTGGCCTACCCTCTTCCAAACGAAGAAGAGCGACTGAGGAAGAGCACACACAGCTTGGTTCTTATCCTACCTCAAACCCACCCTCGTGATTGGGGCAAGGGTACTACAAGGAGGAAGGCCTGTTAGGGGAACTACCTTTGAACTTGACTTCCAGGTGAATGACCATGTACCCACAGCACAATCCTTGGGACCACTGGGGACCCCAGCCTGGGCGGGCCACAAGTCTGAGTGTGTCTGACCAATGAACTGGAAAAGGAAGTCCCACGAGGGCCCTCTGAGATCACCTAGTCCAACTGACTCATTTTACTAATGGGGGAAGCTGAGGCCCAAATTGGGAAGAGCCTTGCCCAAAGTCATGAAGACAACTGGTGGTTAGGCCTGCGATGACAGACACACAACTTCCGGGTCTCCAGGGGTGAATCTCTCCTCTTCAGCCCATCTCAGGCCAATCTAGATTACAAGTTTGGAAATTCTCTGGGGTCACCTACATGTTTGTCTTTGGGCGTCCTCTCTCCAATGGCCCCCTGCTTCCATAGCAGCTACTCACTTTGTCCTGGCCTATTTGCCTGGAATAAAACAATTATTATTTGCATTTCTAAATCACATGGACATGAGGTTTCCTACTATCCTGTGCCAAACACATTTGGACTTCCAAGGACTACCGAAAAAGGGGTGGTGGGTGACGGGACCCCATGCAGTAGCCAGGCAGGCTGTCACCACAGGGTTAATCTGAGTGCACGGTTCCCTCAGCACAGCACCACACATTTGTCCTCATTCGCACGGCAGATTGTCTGACACGGATAATGAATCAGCAAATACAGGCAGGCGTTCTGCCGTCTAGCAGCCCCTCTCCTGGGTCAGTCCCTAGTTGTGTGCCCACGGCTGAAGCAATTCCTGTAATGAGTTCCCAGGAAGAGGCTATAAAGTCCAAGGAGTGGGCAGCTTTGTGGGAGCAGACGTGACCATGTGCAACGGTGCCCTGGAGGAAGGAAGCCTGGAGGAGCTTAGCCAAAGGCAGAGAGGGGAGAAGTGAATGCTAAAGCCAACAGCTTGGAGGAAAAGATGGAACCAACTATTAGTCACCAGTTAATGACAGGCCATCCCTGTCTCTGGACCTAAAGGGAGGCAGAGGGGTGAGGCTGGCCAGTGCTTATGAAGGGGCCTGGTGCATCATGGGTACTCAATATATCCCTGCTGGGTGAGTGGGTGGGTCCCTGTGGGCTGACCCTGCCTGGTTACTCAGCAGTTAATCGCCAAATCACAGCCTGTCAGAACCAGAAAATACCTTAAACCTAATCCAGCGCAATGACTGTATTTTATAAATGAGGAATCAGAAACACAGCTGGGGAGTGACTGGCCCAGTGTCACACAGAGATCTGACGAAGCTACTTCCTGGATATTTGTCAGACTGAGGTTGCCCTGGAAATGAATGTGCTCCTCTGGGACTGGCCTCTGCATTTTTAGCACCAGGGCTCCACTTCCCACACGAAGCCCCTCAAACCACCGACCTGGCACTTCACCAGCAGAGCGATGGCTCCCATGCCCGATGTCGAGTGGTTGTGGGTCATGCCCGGGAGGAATCACTTCTGGTCCCTCCTAGGATGCCTTGGGCACTAGAAGTACAAATGCCAAGTCATTCTGAATTTGCCCAATTTTAATAAAACACGTATACCTGTCATACCGGCAAACCCAGGTGTCCCTTACCTTTCTAGAATGCTAGTAGAGATGGCAACCAAACCTGCTGTCTCTGTCCAGAGGCCACGTTATGTGAACTTATATACAAGTACATGTGAGCCTGTGGAGCATAGCTTCCCTGGTTATTATGTGTATATTCCAATCTCCACAACTCAGTGCAAACCATAAAAAATAACCAACCCTGTTGAGGCAAGGGACTATGCTTTCTGACTCGAAGATATTTCACTTCTTGAGTCAATGAAGAGTGAAATCTGATAAAGGTATCTTGATGGGATTGCAATTCCCAATGTCACAGACATTCATCAGTTGGGGTGACACAAGCAATTGAGTCTGGGAGGCAGGTTCCGCCATCCTCTCCATCAGCCACGACACCCTCACTCCACCCTGGTCAGGCTGGTGCTAGGGTAGCCGTACCACCTTCCCTACTGACAGTGCCGCACAGAAAGCCACAACCCACGAGCACCCCAGGATGGAGAGAAGACAACCAGCACATCACCAGCGTTTCTTACTCTCTTTGGCTCAGCTGCTTATTCTCAATCTCTTTTTTTTTTTAAGTCCCCAAAATAACCAGCATTTATAGTGTTGAAGCAGAGTGATGATTCTTAAATATAAATCTGATGATGTGACTCCCGCACTCAAAACCTCCCTCTTCTCCCCACCTTCTAGGGCGCAGTCTGAACTCCTAATTTTGGTGTTAAACCAACTGAGCCTACCTCCACAGGGTCACCGTCTGCTCTACCTTCTTATCCAGCACACAAACACATGCACACCCATTCACGCATACATGCCCACTGACCACTACCATCACATACTTGTTCCAGCTACCTTTGCTATTTCCCAGAGCCACCAAGGGTCACTGTGCCTCTGTGCCATTACATCGGTTTTTCCTACATCTGACACATATTCATTCAAATCCATATTTGTCCCCTCTATCCTCCACTTCTCTCTGCCTCATAAGTTTTTATTCAAGGCCCAGCTCAAACAACCCTTCCTCCAGGAAGTCTGCCAGGGTGCCTCCACAGGCAGTCAGGCTGCACTCCCGTACCACCATGGTTCTGTGTTGGCATCTGGTCAGGCTCCCTGACTAGTCTCCAAGCAAGTAACTTGATTCAACATGACCAAATATGAAGAGGCTATTTCAACAGGACATGGGGTACACCCAGGCTTAGAGCCTTGGAGCCCATCCTGGACACTTTCTTTTCCTGTCCTCACCACTTCCCTCCATCACTCAGTCAGCTTGATTCTATCTCCAGCCAGCCATACCAGCCACTTACACGTCTCTTACATGTGCCATGCAAGCTCAAGCCTATATAACTTGGCAAATGCTTTCTATCTGCACAGCAAACCCTGTCCCTTGTTTAAGTTTCAAATCAATTGCCTTCCATGAAGTCTCTCCTGAGCCTGTGAGCCCTATCACAAGTAGAATTAACCATGACATTATTTGTTCAACAGTTCACATTGCTGAGACCCAACTGTGACATTCACTACAACACAAAGCAGTTCTTTTCATGTCTATCTTCATCGATATACTGTGCACTTCTCAAGGGTAGCAACTGGGTCTCAATCATTTTTGTGCTCCTGGTGCTTGAAAATAAGATTGACCCTCAAGTCACATGGGTTTTACTCAGAGAAATAAGTGAATTTATTCATTTGGGCCTTTAGAATTTTCTCCTTTTATTTCTGGAAATCATTAGCACTGACTAGAAGGCAAAAATAGCATGTTGTTTCAAGTAACAAGAACTCAACAGGCTCCTGTTTCCAGAAACCCCAACTCAGTCTTTAAAAAACAACAACAATAATTAGCAAAAGTTTCTAAAGACAACTGAGAAATGGGTGGAGGGAGTTCTCCTGTGCATCTGAGGGCTGAAGGGTCCCCAGACTCCAGAGGTCGGGCTGCCTCTGAAGTGGGAGGTTCCAGGCTGCCAACGGATACTAATTTTTTGGATTTGAGAATGAGAAATCCCAATTCCCAAGAATTTGCAAGAAGCACTGAAATAAGCTTTTCTGTATTCTTCACGACATTTTGTATTTTTTAAACAAATAGCGAGTATTAAGTTTAGTAGTATTTATAAAGAAATGTAGCCTAGAATTAAAGGTCAAACCCTGGAAACTGTCAGCAAACATTATTAGGTTGCACTCAAATAACGTGACCTTTGGATTTTCTAGCACGTTGACAGCAATGCACAGAATCACATGTTGATATTGTCAATTTAAAGACTTACTTTGTTCTAACACTGTTCTCTGGAATGCCAGACAGAAGAGTCCTATAAAGTATACTATGCAAATAAATGCATTAATATTCATTTTATTTACAAAAGCAGCTCACCACTGGCAGCAGATACGACTATAACACAGTCTAATAAGACAGTAACAGTCACAAGCAAGGTTGACCCGGATCACGACTGCTCTGCCCAAGGCGTTCCTGTCCTAGTCCCTGGACTTGTCAACGTTCGCCTTCAAGCTCACACGTCAGTTTCCCACTCTTGCTTTCTGTGAGATCCTGCCACTCCTCACTCAGAGATCCCTACCCCTCAGTAGCTAAAGCGAGTCCCATGTCCTACCTCTTCCCATCAAGACAGCCCCTGAGGACATCGGTTGTGACCCAGTATTTCACTTGGATGTGGGCAAAGTACGGCCACAGTCAGGGCCTGTGGCAAAACGGTAGCTGGACAGAGATATCGGAGTAATTTTTTCAGTAATAAATACATATGCAGGTGTAAACTTCCTGACAGCGATCCCACAGGATGAAATTTAACAATCTGTGCCAACAATATTTTAATGATGTGGTGGGGGTGGGGCTGCAAGAGTATACACAGTAGAATTGTTGACTTTTTACCTTTCGTTTATTGAAGAAGGGTCTTGCATTTTATTCAATACATTGTGCATTCTAACCTGTTTGTGTGACTTTAGATACGAGGGCTTCTCTCTGCATATGACCAGCCGGTGAACAAGTACAGGGGTTCCAGGCGATGAGTAAGAGCCCTGTCTGTGTGGTCACCACACACCGGTCTCGGGGTCCTGCCTCGTCTCCTGTCTCCTCGCATCCTCGCATGCCACGCTAGCAGCATCCTCATTACAGGAGGAAAAGCTGCGGCTCACATAACCAGTCCCGGGACCTTCTTTGTTCTCTGGTCAGATCCCCAGGGCAGGCCTGTCGGCTCAGGGGCATGCAGAAACCACCCCTGCCTGTGCAGAAACCCCCACGAAGAGCCCTTTCCCACGCTCAGTGTTGTTGCTGACTGCCAATATTCTCCGTTTTTTATCATCCTGTTAGTATCAAAAATCCCACTGAAAAACAAGATTAAATTTGTTTGCCAAATCAAAAGTAATTGCTCTAAAACAAGGATGGAAGATACTCAGTTGACATAGTGGCTCTTTTGAACAGGAGACAAAATAATGAATGTTAATTGAAATGAAAAACATGTTAACCATTGGAATAGTAAAATGATGCTATAATTCCTCTGTTGTTAGGGTTATTTGAGTCATTACACTAAGTCATAAAGTGACACAGGAAGAGCATAATGGTCTTTGTCATTTACAGAAGCTGCTTGGATGGGAGAGACAGGCTCCCATGAGAGACATTCCCATCCTGGTATCTACAGGTTCATGACTCGCCTTCCTCTCCCAAATGAGGGGCCTCGACATGAGTCTGCCCAAGGAGAGTCTAATTTCCCTAATAAACAGACGCTGGTTACAGAACTGTGCATCTAGAGAAAGGGTGGGCCTTCCCCACGCGGTAGCTAGGAGCATGCCCAGTACCTCTGGGCACTCTGCGGGTACAAGACATGCTGTCTAGAGAAGCGTGAAATTCCGAAGGATAAATACGTAACAATGATAACAGCAGCTAAACTTGTAGTGAGGACTTAACTATCCTGCTGATGCTGCTATCACTACCACCAATAACAACAAACACTACACTATTTGTCTCATTTACTCCTCCGGAGAGCCCCAGGGGGAAGAGAAGTTACAGTGGAACATGGGAAGCTGTGCTGGGGATTGGGTCAGTGAGACCGTGAGCAAGGTGGGCCTATGGGGATGGGAGAAAAACACGCGCTGCCTTGGCCCCGCGCATCACGGTGAGGGATCCTCTGGCCCACTGATTCAAGGTGGCATGTCAACCACCAGAAAGCCAGCACTTTTTTTTTCACTCCAACCGACTTGACCCAGGCAGGGAGGGTGGGGCTCATGCTGTGCTCCAGGTTAAGGCTCCAACACAGCAGAAGTGAGCAACAAGCCCCTGAACAGGCAGAGAGCCACCTGGCTTCTACGCCATCGCCACGCCAGGTTCCTAAAGCACCTTCCAACCCACAGGACAAGTGCGTAGTTTTAAAGCTTTCAAGCCAGAATCAAGGCCTGGTATGGGTGCAATTCCAAAAGCATGAACACCACTCTGGGTAGATGTGAATGTCAACCTCTAGACTACTAGACTACAGTTCACTGCACCTCGAGCCTCAACGACTGCCTTTCTCCCAAGCTGTGTGACGGCCAAGTCAGCCGGAGAAGCACCTACTCTTCACAGAGGAGAGGATTCAACGGCCAGATGAGAGTTCCCAGAAACACTGAATGTGCCCATGTAAATGAACGGAAAATGATTAAGGAGGCACACACCAGACACGGGAGCCACCCTCAGTGGGGTAGGACTGAGGCTGTGGAAAGGGAACTTCTGCTTTGTGACGCTGTGTGTCTCTATCATTTGACTCTCTGACAGCCATATATTGCTGGTGTAATTTGTTCAAAATCTAAAAAGGGAAATGAATTTTCAGAATTTTTAAAGAAATACCTTTTGTCAAACGCACAGCTGTGTGCCAGCCCTCGATTCCTCCTGCAGTGTTTCAGAAGCCGAAGAGGCTGGAAGAGAAGAAAGGCCTCCCAAGCGCTGGACAGAGGCTGGAAAGAAGGGAGTTCACTACAGCAAAGCCCCTAACAAGTCCTTGACGGTTTCAGTGAAGACCAAGGGGGGGGGTCAGATCAATCAATCAGAACTAAATTTCCACATAATTGTATTTTGAGGATCTGTTTAAACAATGCATCAAAACAGAAGGTACGAATAATCTAAATGTGGTTAGGATTCTAGAGGTAACCTTTACTTTTTCAACAATTAAGTACCTGTTTTGTGCCAGAAATTGGGCAAAGAAATCTAAGAGAATGTTAGCACTGTATTAAATGTATTTCCTATAACATACATTACATATAACAATTATTCTCAAGTATAATATTACACTGTACACTGAGTAGCTGAATTTCTTCAGGGTAGATGTTACCCACACTGTTTTTATTCTTATTCACATCTTGGACACCAGAGATTCTCACAGACTGCTAACTTTTCTAGGAAAATCCCTACATGGCAAGAAAGCTGCTATTAATTTCAGGACTCCCCCCCCCCCGCCCAAACCATCCTACATTGCAGCGTGCCCAAAGAATTTGTGTGGCCAGTGGGCAAAAGACAAGAAAAGGAACTTGCCAGAGCACAGACCCAGGTCCAGTGTTGTACACATTTCTGAACATTACCGAATCCGGGTTTCCTTACACTTGAAACGGAATATGTATGTCCGGGGACCCTCGACAGGCCTACTTCGAGCCTAAACTCACAGTGTCCCCAGTGTTCCCTGATGGCATCGGGAAGACTAGCAGGCTGATGTGATTATGTAAATTCCACCGACTGGCTGGGGACTCTGCATCGGCAATCACCTTCCATTAAAAGAGTGACAGAGCAGGGTCAACGGCACCAGGGGCTCTCAAAGTTCAGCTGGTCGAATAAGCAGGGCCACCGGGCCTACAGGCCAAAACAGTTTGCGCGCGTGTGCGAGCTCGCAGGCACGCAGGTACGCTCCCGCCCCCACAATGGATTTCTGCTTTGTTAAGGAAAAATGCCAGGCTAGCAGTGTATTAGAAAGCTATTAGGGGAATGCAAGCGCACAGTTGAGTTTTCTTTATTCCCTTAGGATAATGCAAAACAGTGTACTCTGTTTCAAAAATCCATTTCTTCCTAAAAGGGGCCGGAAGAGACATTGTTACTATTACCCACTGACCTTTGGCATCCCTGTTTGATTTCTTGTTTCATCTTTTTGTGTTTGCTGGCCCAAGAAAGAAAAGTCCCTTTGTAGCCCTGAGACCTTACAGGAAATCTTTAGCAATGGACATGCTAATTGGAAAGGGAAAAAAAAAGGAAATGATAATGAAGCAAGCCCAAGACCAAGAATTACATTTGGCCTCCCTCCCTGAGCATTCATAATCCTGCCTCTTCACAGAAGGGACCAGAAGACTGAGGGTTTTGCTAACACAGCTTCCAGCTAATTGTGTGTAAGCTCAGGTGTGCACATAGTGGAGAGGGCTACTTCCCACCAGGGGCTCTGCTGCTATAATCTTAGAAAACATGTGCTTCCACTCCTGGAGGTCAATGAATTATTATGGGATGTGTGTATGAGAGAAAGAAATGCCCACATTTGTTTTCTAGTCACCAGCAGCAGAGCACCCATCCTGGGACGGCTGTACATGATCTACTTCAGGAAGAACAAGTCAGTAACGTGAAGCAGTAGGTAGATGGCACTGGGGACAAAGCTGCTTTCAGGACAGTCCCAGAGACAGGTGGAAAGCTGATAAGAGACATGGCATTCAAGGTGACCCAGCTGAATGCCAGCATCCATGAACCATCAACACCGGGCCATTCCCCAAAAGCAACGCAGAAGGCAGGTACGGCCACATCTGCACCCTAACTCCTCCCCTGCTCAGAAAGCTTTCTTCACACTCGGTGTTGGAGGAGAGAAGCTCCTGCTCACCTCTGTGGCCTTTGCAGGTGGAGAATTTTCTGGTCAAGGTCAAGAACTAAGGCTAACTCCACTGACCTGAGTCTTCACCAACACTTGCCTTCTCTGGCAGTATCCTCCCACCCTTTCCCAAAGGCCAGCTCCAGTGCCACACCTCTCATGCACAGACAAGATTCGTAGCATGGACGGCTAGGAGTTAACAAAAGAAAAGGGAGCTAGACTGGCTGAGCCTGATTAAGTCTGGAAGTTACAGTTTCAGACACCCCTAGGGAAAGCCACATCCTCTGCCAAAGGGAACTTAATCCCCAGAAGATCAGCTTTCCAGTCTCCCCAGGGGACAACTGGCCATTAACAGGGAAACTGAGGGAGAGATGGGGTATAGGAGGGAGGTCCTTCTACTTTGAGGCATGCACAGTAGAAGCCAGGATAATGACCATAAAGGGGAGATGTCTAGTCTCCTGGAGACCGTCCTTTGTTTTAACTTCAATAAATCTTAACACTACACCGCATCCTCCCACGTGTGGGTCCCTGAAATGCTTTTGTTGTGACTCCGTGGAAGAACTCCATGTCCACCAGCAGCAAGGTGATCAAGAATGTGTTGCCACGGGGAAGAGTAAACCAGCACATCCCAGCACTTTTCCAGAGCAGAACCTGGACAAGTGTGTCAAGTTACCTACAGAAAATCTTTTGTCTCAATACAAGAAAGACCGCTCACATGGTGCTGCCAGAGTTCAAACCCAGGAACCCGCAAGGAAGGGCACCCTAGAGAAGGCACTGTGATTTGCGCAAGCATTCTTCTACGGATACATATCGAGGAGGTCATTTCCATTCCCGTGACAGTGTACTCGAGTGCACTGAACATCTGCTATGGAATGGAAGCCTTTACGTGCATCTGTATTTACTTCCATGATACAGATTCTCCAACACGAAGTCATGAGGGCAGTGAGGCCAAAATGCCCTCCCGAAATGTTGTATCATCTTACACTCCCATCAACAGCACCCTGCGTGGGGCACTGTTCCATCTCCCGACCCTCCACTCTGCAGATACCTGCCAGGGATCACTCTGAGAGCTGCTCTGGAGCAAAGGGTTCGGATATACCATCGAAGGTCTGTGAGTTCTCAACACAGTCATTAAGAACAACAAACCAGTTTTGCCCCAAAACAGATTGAAAAAAAAAAAAAAGGTACATGGTGAAACTGCTTAAGGTATGTTACCAGGAAATCAAACGTCACTCCCAGCACATTCTGACCAGTTTGCGGGTACACTGAGGGCTTGCATATGGGAGACGGCAGTGCCTATGAGCCCATGGCCCCTCCCAGGGAGCAAGCAGTTCATCCCCAGCCCCTCTGCACCGGGGTTCTCCCCAGGAAAGAGAAGATGGGCCCATAAGAATGCTGCCTGCTACCTTCCCAGACCTCCTCCTGGCTGAGCGGTCCTTTTCTGAGCTGCAGGCAGCCCAGTCATGCTTACTCTGAAGGGCAGGGAGGGGGAGTCCCATGGGCCACGGGGCAGGGGAGTCGGACCTCAGAGCGGAGATCCGGAGGTTGCATGCCCTGGATGAAGCGAGAGGTTGGATTCGGCCATCTCATGGCGCCCGGAGCAGCAGTGGAAAGCTGCTCCTGCCGGCTGGCAGACGGCTGCCTCAGGTAGGTCCTTCTCCCTTCTCCTCCCTGAAGGCAGATCTAGCTCTACTCTGTGGCATTCTGAAAGACACACACCTTCAGCTCTGAGAGGCACAAGGGGTCAATGAAACAGATGGCCACTTGTCGCCACCAAGGCTAAGCCTGTGACCCCAGACAGCTGACCTTTAGATGTGCCCAGTCACTGAGCACAGAGAGAGGACGGGTAAAGAGTCAAGGCCCCAAAGAATGAGGCCATCCAGCAGTCGGGGCAGAGTCTGGAATACATGGCTCTCTCCTAAACACAGGGCCACTTTCACACCAGACTGGCAAGTTGCCTCCACTTTCCCTGTGAAGCTCCACAAGCACTTGCTGAGCATTTTCTGAGCGTCCAGAGATGTGGTAGGTTCTAAGCAAACAAAGGGAAATGGGACACACCCCGGCCCTTACTGGCAGCAATGCTTTGTGACTCAGCTGAACTACCAGAGGTCCTGATTTGGTCCGTCGGCCTGGCCCTGCATCTCCAGTTCCTTTCTTGACCTAACATGTTCACCCACTGACGTGCTGTGAACCCGTACAGCGTGCCAAGACCCAAGCTTACACTCCAGAGGGCATGTGGACATTGTAAGGAAGCAGATGAGCATCAAGGAGGGAGTCTGCACTCTTGCAGTACAGAAGTTACTCACCATGGCAACCGGCACTGCCCAGAACACTGGAAACAGCAGGGCCTTTGCAGGCGTGAGCCCAGGTGCGCCTGAGCAACTCTGTGAGGCCGAGGATGGTGCCCCCAAATAAGTCCGCTGGGAACTAGAGGCTCAGATGGGAGGCCAGCTTTATTAAGCACCTACTACGTGCCAGCACTGTGCTTACTGACCTCCTTATCACAATCCCACAAGTGGTTTCTAAAGTCATCATTTGATAAGAAAATGGAGACTCAGAGCAGGAAAATGTCTCACGGGCAGAGTGGTTCTTACACAAAGATGGGCTTCGGGGCTGCCTTGCTCTGGGCCCACTCTCTGCCCATGAGGCTGCGCAGTACTGAGTGGGCCACAGTGCGTCTGGGCCAGTGCCCTCACCTGCCCTTAAGCCACTGCGATGACTGCTCGTAAACCCACTAGTTGGCGATGCCCCTTCACCACCTTCCTCCCCTGCCCCGACCCCAGCTGTGCTGGAAATGGCTGCTCTCTTCCTGGAACTTGATTTCCTGGGATCCTTTTATTTTTTAGCTTATACCTTTGTGTTCCTAATCTCTTCCATTCGGCTATAAGCTTCAAAGAGGAAATCTTCAGGATCTTCACGTGAGCACATGCAACACACACACACGCAGCCCTCCAGCGTCTCTCACATAGCACACAGTTTGGCTTAAAGAACAATTATTCAAGAAAACTCAGTTCATCTTCAGCCACATGATTCTGTCTCTCTCCTGCTGAAAGCCACATGCGATGTCCCTGGGAGGCAAGACTGTGCCATAATCTTCCAGGCCCTGCAGACTGCACCCCGCCTCCCTCTCCAGCTTCACACAGCCACACCCTCTCAGTCACTGGGTCCTATAGCAGAGCCCTCTCCTCTCCCTTCCTTCAGGACACCAAGCCCCGCCCTCTTCCCTGACTCAAGGCCCTCGCAAAGGCTGTTCCCTTCTTTGAAAACACTTTTCCCGGTAATTTTTCCAGTAGGCACCTACTGCCTTTTGTCTCCCCTAGGGGCCTCCGCATTCAACTAACCTAAAGTGACTCTCTCTTATGGCACCCTGCGCTTATCCTGTCTAATGCTTAATGATATCAGACACTTTTTATCGGCCTTTTCCAACAGACTTTAATCTCCCCGAGGGTAGACCATGTTCATTCATCACAGAATTCCAAACACAGCAGTGCCTGGCAAATGGAAGGCACCAGAAATATCCGCGAAATAAAGAAATTCTCAGATTTCAACCAAGTGGAATCTTGAGCTAGTGACATTTAACCCAACATCACTGATGTATGTGAGTTGTTTTCTGAGACCTAGTCCTGCCGAAATGATGACAGGAGGGACTCAAGCCCCAAAGTCTTTTGCTATCATCACAGCACTCACAGGCGGCCTTCCCCAGCTCTGCCAAGGAAGGACTCTGGCTCCAGGCTGGGGGGCAGCCCTGCCCCTTTGCCTTCTACTTGGGAACTCCTCACAGCTGTGGGGAATTCCAGGTCAATGGGAAGGAAGCATGACATACCAGCGCCCGGCTGTGGCAGGTTCAGGGACAAGGTGGGCCGAAAGAGGGCCTTCTGCGCCTCAGTGACCGAGCCACACCCCTTTCTGTGAGTGTGCATGAACAGCAGCATGGGACGCAATGCCTTGGAAAGGTGCCGCGGTCCCCAGACTAAGTAACTTTCATCACTGCTGCCTCTCTGGGCACGGAAGCCTTGCCCTCTGCCCACTCTCTCCATGAGGAACATTAAAGGCAAGACATTAGCTTAAGAACATTCCATTTAAAACAAAATTACTCTAAAGATAGACGTGGATGCCCATCTAAATCATCCTGTTCTGTTTTCTGGCCCCAGAACCCGCCTGGTCAGTGCCCCAAATGGGCCCTACTGCAGTGCCTGAGACCCATAAAGAATGTCTTTCACGGTTCATTGGTTGAATTAATCTGATATAAAATGTCTAAACTGAAACCCTGCAAGTTGGGATCTTAATGAGTCTAGGCAGAACTGCAAGCAGGCCTCAGTAGATGTATTAATAACAAAGGCCAAGGAAAGAGTTTGGAAAAATCAGAAGTTAGTGAAAAAGGGAAAATTCAATCTGATCATTTCTGTAAAAGATGACGACGTGTTTCACGAGCAACCACATGGACCTTGCTCTACCTGGATGCTGTAAAGAATTCCCACAAAGTGTGGGCACCCTAATGTCTTCAGTGAGTTGCAGGGAGGCTTGAGCTTATCTATTTTTTAGTGTTGAAGGCAGCCAGCCCAGAGCCCTGGTGGAAATCGCACCTAGTGATGATCCTTCAAAACAGGCATCCCCACCTCCACCTCCTCTTTCTAATCTACTCAAATCTAATGCCTGAGATATGCAACCCTTGCATTCCGTGGTATGCAAGACACTGGAAAACAGAACAGCAGCAGCCATGTCTCTGTGGGCAGAACCCCGGGGTGGGGCTGTACTTAACATTTTCCAACACAGGTCGAGGGAGGAAAGGTGAGGGGGCTGTTAGGTCAGTCCCTGGGCCTGGAACTGCCACTCCCAGCTCCATAGGCTCCTGGTTTGCCGCTCTCCATCTGGGTACACACACTTTCTGGGAATTCTATCACACGACAACTCAATCTCTTACAGACAGAACATGGCTCAAAACGAAACAATGATCTAGTGCTTTGGGGTCCACTGGAGATGAGAACTGCCCCCTCTAGTTGGGGGGCTTTTCAGCAGTGCAGCCCGGGGGGGGGGGGGGGGGGG
>PVJD01005135.1:0-121025 GCA_004026545.1 Mormoops blainvillei | reverse complement strand
TCCAAGCAGTGAAGAAGAGAAACACATTTAGAAGGTTTAATGAGGGGAGATTCTATAACTGCCTGAAAAACATAAGCAAAAAATTGCAATATAGTTTTCCTAGACGAGAGCATGTTATTCCCTTCCTTCACCCTGCAGATCCCTAGGCAATATGACATTCTTTCTTGCTTCCTAAATACAGCCACATCACCCATCCCTGAGAGAGTGAAGGCCAGTGTGTGGGAAGCACAACCTCTGATCCTAAGCCACGCGTGGATGTTGGGAATGGCCCCATCTGCCTGGACTTCTGGTTTCAGGGCATAGAATCCTCAAACTGGGGTATTAACGATGGATCAACTTTTGAGTTATTAGTGGTTTTCAAAGCTTTTTAGAGATAGTAACCTCACAAAATTTTATGCATAAATGTAAGATATGAGGCACACGAAGCAGGACTTCTGACTGAAGCCAAGATAGCTAACTGATTTTTCTCCTCCTCCAACGGCCCTAAGTTATTTCCAAGGAACCCCTGGGAGTCCTGCAAGGCAGGGCTGCTGTGTGCAGCTGTGCAGTTTATGCTTGTAGACAAGCTGCACTCTTGCTTCGGAACACAGTTTGAAAAGATTGGTATACTCTAACCTTCTCACTTATAGATAAGGAAATGGAGGCCTGGGGTGAAGTGACTTGCAAAATATCAAGAAATTAGTAACAGAGGTGGGATTTGAATGCAGGAGCAGTGACACCCAATGTATTGCTATTTAACTGTCATCCTGGCCTCTAGGGGCTCACTGACCCACCCATACAAAAATAGTGTTAGAGCAGGAATCCCAGGTCAGGCATCACATCCTTCTGCTTAAGAGAAGAAGAGGAAACATCTTCGAGGTCAGGGCAAGCTTTCAGAGGTGCCAGCTTGATCAGGCAACCAGCGAATCTTCAATCCCTTCTTTAAGCATTGATGGTAAAAGAAAAGCTGAGCAACTCTCTTACCGCCGGGGCATTAGCTTTCCAAGGATACTATTAATACAACAGTAATGCTTTCTAATAAAGTTACTATTAATAAAAGACTATGAGTATGGCTTCAAGCTGTGGTTTTGCTTGCCACTACAGTTTTGTTTATAACTGTGATAACCAGCTGCCAAGTAGTGTATTAGGTATTATTTTTGGGTTTTCCACCAAACTTTAGGATCCAAGAGGGCAGGATTTTTGCCTTTTCTACTGTGCATTGCATCTTCAGTCCCACGTACACAGTTGAGGCTGAGTAAATATTGGGAATTGTTATGATCTGAATTGTGCCCCCTCCCCCAAGTTCGTATGTTGAAGTCCTAACACCCAGTACCTTAGAATGTGACTGCATTTAGAATTAGGGCCTTTAAAGAGGTGATTAAGGTAAATGAGGCTGTGTGGGTGAGCCCCAATCCAATATGACTGGGATCTTTCTAAGAAGAGGAGATTATGACACAAACATGCACAGAAGGATGACTGTGTGAAGACAAAGGTGAGAAAATGTCCATCCACAAGCCGAGGAGAGAGAAACTTCAGAAGAAGCCAACCTAGCTGATATCTTGGTCTTGGGTTTCTAGCCTCTAGAGCTACAAGGAAATAAATTTCTGTTGTTTAAGCCACCTAGTCTGTGGTATTTTATTTATGGCAGCCCTAGCAAACTAATACACAGTTAAATACAGAATTCATAGTTAGCTGTGGTGTTTCTGAGTTTGTGGCTCTAATTACTATTTGCGATAACACATTTGATATTCTTATGAAAAGAAAGATGATGGATAAAGACCTACTCATTCAGATGAGCTTGGTTGGTTATTAATTTGGGGTTACCTTTAACAAGTCATGAGAATTTATTCTGTTCTGAAACACAAATTCTGAATTGAATGTAATCTATAATCACTTCCTCCTGCCTAGCCCCTGAACTTTTGCTGTTAAAATGTTAGGAAGTTTTTTGGTTTCCTTATTTTAATTTTCACAAAGCAGAAAAAAAAAGCGAGAAGCACAGGTAATGACATAACTATAAGGCTAATTAACATCTCAGATTATAATTAGAAGAGGTTGACAGAATGGTTTTCTAACAAACCCTGTGAATATTAGGGCTTTACTGCTGTCACTATTTTCCTAGAAAAAGCAGGTGCTTCCTTCTGTATCTAGTCCCCCAAAGTAACTTTAACTTGCTCACAATAAATTACGCACAGAAAAGGAGTTATATGGGAGACTACACTCCTTGCCAACCATCTTGGGGTGGATGAGTAGAGACACCAGCACCGCTTGTTTCTGGCAGATATTTTGCTGGAACTGAACCTGCTTTTCAGGCTGGGGCTGGGGGAAGGGAAGAGGGAAGGACAGGAGCAGGGGCACAGGCAGAGGAAACCTGCATTAAGACACAGACTCACAGAGCATCACGACTGCATCCACCACCAGTCCCCTTTTAATATTTAGAGCTGCCCTGAAATGGGTCACGTGGTTAAACAGGTGGCTCGGGATCAAAGTAAATCTGACTGTACGACCTAGGGTGCGTCACTACCCTTCTGTCTAGGCCTTGATTTCCTCAACTGGAATGAGAACAACGACAGTTTCCACCTCAGAGGATTTTTGCTAGAATTAAACGAGATGACTACAGGAAGTTAAGAACCTAATAAAAGCTAGCAGAGTGGCTATTAGGTAGACTTCAGACAGCGCTCAAATATTTGCAGGGATGGAGAACTTGCTAGCTTCATCCTTTCTTTGGTTCAGAAAAATACACTGTAAATTCAGAGAGGACTTTAATTGGAGGCTCAGATGTGTTAATTTTAAATAACAGGGTTGCTGTGAGGATTAAATGAGAGACTGCATAAGGGAGTGCCTTGTAAACTGTGAACTGCTAGAGCAATATATTTTATTTTTATTGCTCCCTGGAGACGGTGCAGAAAAAAGCCCTGCAGCACAGTTATTCTCAAGTTTGTTCAGATTTGGACATAGGAACACTAGTACCCTGTAAATGTCTGCGAATTGCAGTGCGTGTTCCAGGAACACAGTATCCTACGAAAAAAATGAAAGATATTTGTGGGGGAAGGGAGTTTCTCACTCAATAGGTATGGCAAACCTCGGAGACCCTAACCCGCGCTGGAGGTTCACAAGGCCTATAACACAATATATTAAAGGTTCTGAGAAGTCCTACATTAAATAAATCTGTGGGACTTTGTTTTATCCAAGTTCATAAAATGTATTTGCCCCCAGAACCCTTCTCCAGGGAATACCCCTTCACCTTTCATAGGCCACTGTTTTGGAAATGCCGCCAACCTTTGACATATTTGAAGAAGCTTTGAGTGTCCTGAGTCTCTTCCTGTCTAAACAGCATTCCTTTAAGCGCGTTCCATGGTTTTGAGTCTTTTCTTTTATCACCGAGATAATTTGTTTTCACGTGTCCAGTGCATTCCTATTTCCTTTTGTCTGATGTGCACTTGAGTAAACAATTCTAGGTATGGCCTGACAATCAGACTAGACAGGGATAGACACACTCTAAGATTCTAGACTTTTGTGGAAAGAGAATGGAAGGGAGTGGTATTACACAGGTCATTATCTCAATGTGCAGATCTCTCTGAATCTTGCAGGCCATGCTGCCATGATTCTTGAGTCACCCTGGTTTTGGAACTGAGAAGCGTTGATCTTGGCAGAGACCCAAAGGTGCTCTCCTTCTGTCTGGAAAGCAGTGGCCCCTAGAGGGCAGTGTGGTCACAGGAAAAGACTTGGAAGCCTGGTTTCCTGGAAATTTCTGGGCGTTAAGAATGCCCAGTGCTGCTCTGTGGAAGTGCTGTACTCCTTCCGTTTATTTTCTTTTTCACTGAATGCCTTAGGAAATAATCAAAATGTCACCTGGTTCATCAAGGCAAGCACTGAGGAAAGGTGGAGGTCCCAGAGGGAAGACACAGCCAGAGCCTCAAAGAGGAAAGTGGCTTATGTATGTCAGCCTCCTTGTGTCGTCATTGTTCTTGTATCTCTTGCTGTTGTTATGCTTCTGATTTAGGGCTTCAATTATTAGGAAAGATTCATACTTATCTTGAGCTGGAACAAACTTCCTTTAAGAGTGACAAATACACTGATGTCCCTGGAGTCAGGGTTTTAGAATTTGATCAAATTTTAATGCGAAGGGGAAGGGGAAGGGGAACTTTTATATCAATAAGTAATGAACTGTTGTGTATCACGATTTAATCAATATACACAGTCATCCTAGTGGTGAAGAGCGAAGGTTTAGCTGAGGTCGACTCACATCTTGCACCTGCCACTTACCAGTAGGGTAAACTGGGGCAGGTTGTTTCAGCTCCGCGAGCCTCAGTGTCACTGAGTACATGTGAGGGGGAAGATTAGCTACCTTAAAGGATTAGGAGGATTAAATATAACAATAGACGTAAAACACCTTGTGCAACAGTGGCTCTCAAATTGTGGCCCCAAGGCATCACCTGGCAACCTGTTAGAAATGCAGATTTTCAGGGTGTACTGAAAGACCTGCTGAACCAGAGGCTCTGGTGGTAGAGCTCAGTGATCTGTGTTCTAACCAACCCTCCAGCTGACCCTTCTGCCTGCCAAAGTTTGAGAAAATCTTGTACAGTAAATGGCTTATAAATACTCAAAGTAATAGTATTTTATCATTGTGAGTAGGAATTGTTGCTCAGAATACAAAATATAGAGCCCCCACTCTAAGAGATGGCCAGAATTGTTGGAAGACTGAGGTGCTGAATGTGAAATAGCCAAATAATCAGTGTGATTATTGATAATGAGAGTAGGAATTCGGAGGGAAGAGAAATGGTGCCTTTAGGACTGGTACGACCTGACAAAGCTTTGTGGTGGAGGTGGGCTTAAAGGACGAATAGTACTGAAAAGGCAGACAGACGTGAGCAGGGCATTCTGGTTGAGGAAACAGCAATAGTGAAAGCTATGGCTTACAGGGGAGGATAATCAAGGAGTACTGAGATAGCAGCTAAGTCAATACTTATTTAAAATTTCTGACTAGCTAGGCCAGGCACTAGGCTAGCACTGTGGATGTGGAGATGACAAAGCCCTGGGACGGCAAATTCATAATGGTGCCTTAAGAACTGTGGGACTGGATCTCCTCCTCTATATCATAAATACCATATATCAAGGACATACTATGTATTAGACACTGTTCTGAGTATGTGAATCTACTCACTTAATTCTAACAAAAACCTGTTGCCATATATATTATGATTACGATTATTTCCATTTTATACATGAAGAAACTGTGGCTTAGAGAGATTAAATAAACCGTCACAAGTCATGCAAGTAATTAAGTAGAAGAACTGGGAACTGAACCCAGTGCTGTCTGATTTTAAGGGGCTTTCAAGCAAGTGGTCAGTTCTTCTTGAGGGCTGGAGGTTTGCGTGGCAGAGCCAGTAATGCTCACCCAGTACTGCATTTGCTTCTCTACATTCCCCAGCCCTCTGTGCAGGTAGGTGAGGCCACACAACTAATTCAGGTCAAAGAAATGTGAGAGAAGGTAACACATCACTTCTGGACCCGGACATTGCCAAAAAACCTATACATAATCCCGCAGCCTCTCTTCCCCTGCATGGGTGACCTAGAGGGAAGATTCGTGTTCTAGATGTGCCATTACAAGACCTCCGAGCCTTTGTTGGCCTGAGTCCCTGAGTAACTTTGTGGAGCAGTGCCCTCTGGAGGTCTCTGATGGATTTGTAGCGTAAGCAAGAAATATACCTTTGCCAATTTAAGAGGCTGTGATTTTGGGGTTGCTATTGGAGCAAAAGCTTAGCCTATGCTAAGTTTATAAAGGAGGATAAAATTAGATATACAGAATAGAGAGAATCTTGAATTTTGGCCTAAATATTTTCCAGTGGAGTTTGTAGGCAAGTTAAGTCTTGAAAAATTTTTTTTTCAAGGAATGGGAACCTTTTTATTTGTCTGTTTTAGGAACTGAGTTAAAGGTAGACGTGAGAGTGTATACATAATTTTTTTTAAAGCTAATACTATTAAAAGTGTTCTTTCCGGTTTGATAACTGAGACTAATCCATCTCAGGAGTCTGAAAAATTCAACTTTTTGAAATTAATTCTAAATTTTACAGGCTTCTTTATGTACATAGAATCAATACATACACATATGTATATACCAAAACAAACAAACAAACAAACAAACAAAAAAGAAATATCTTTCATATGCTTGTGTGTCCCAACTTTTAGTCTGGCAAACTATGATTACCTTAGACATGTTCTCCTTCTTGCCATCTTGGGAGATGTCTTCAGGGTTCAGTTCCACAAGCAGCACTTGCTCTTGAAGTCTATATCCAGGTCGTTTTCTCTGCTTTTGGCAGACGAAGTGCGCCAACACTACTCTCCGTCTGTCTGGCCGCCGGCACGTGGATGGCACACTTCTGTGGTTTCCCCCCTCCCTGAAGAACGGCCTGAGAGCTCCCAGGCTCTTGGTGTGAGCTGGGGCTCAACAGAGGCCAACAGCATAACTGAGCTGGCTGCGTAATTCTTCTGTTATTTATTTTTAATGTCAAATTTATAATAAGAACCTGCAGGGCCTCAAGGGAAATATCTTTGAAGAGAACAAAGATCTACTGTGGTAGATCAATCATTCAGTCAGGGAAAAGTTCAAGAGCCAATTGCCTAGGGCAAGTGAAAGAGTGGGAGAAGGAGGTATTATTATTATTATTATTTTAAATATATTTTATTGATTATGCTATTACATTTGTCCCATTTTTTTTCTCCCCTTTATTCCCTTCTGTCCTGCACCCCCCTCCCACCAGTGTTCCCCAACTTCGTTCATGTCCATGGGTCGTACCTATAAGTTCTTTGGCGTCTCCCTTTCCTTTACTATTATTAACCTCCCCCTGTCTGTTTTGTGCCTACCATTCATGCTTCCTATTCCCTGTACCTTTTCTCCCATTATCCACCCTCCCCCTCCCCGCTGGTAACCCCCCATTTCTGTGATCTCCATTTCTGTGATTCTGTTCCTGTTCTGGTTGTTTGCTTAGTTTGTTTTTGTTTTTGTTTTTTTCGGTTCAGTTGTTGATAGTTGTGAGTTTGTTGTCATTTTACTGTTCATATTTTTGATTGTCTTCTTTTTCTTAGATAAGTCCCTTTAACATTTCAAGCAATAAGGACTTGGTGGTGATGAATTCCTTTAACTTTACTTTATCTGGGAAGCACTTTCTTAGCCCTTCCATTCTAAATGATGGCTTTGCTGGATAGAGTAATCTTGGATGTAGGTCCTTGCCTTTCATGACTTTGAATACTTCTTTCTGGCCCCTTCTTGCCTGTAAGGTTTCCTTTAAGAAATCAGCTGACAGTCTTAGGGGAACTCCTTTGTAGGTAACTTGTCTCCTTTTCTCCTGCTGCTCTGGAGATTCTCTCTTTATCTTTAATCTTGGGTAATGTAATGATGATGTGCCTTGGTGTGTGCTTCCTTGGGTCCAACTTCTCTGGGGCTCTCTGAGCTTCCTGGACTTCCTGGAAGTCTATTTCCTTTGCCAGATTGGGGAAGTTCAGAAAGAGGTATTATTTAAACATTTATATATAGATACAAACTTGTATTCATTTATATGAATATATATAACCAGGAAAAATCACATTTTAACAATGAGTTTATTTATAAAGAAACAATATGAAATTGTTTACTTGGTTTTCACAAAGCAAAAGTTCACTGAGGTGGGAAATGCTAAGAGGAAGCTATATTACTAAATAAATATACTACAAAGGACGGGGTAACCTTTTGTCCAGTCTATGTAAATTATTGGCCAAATAACATTAGAAGGTCTAGGTTAGAGGCTGGGTGTGTTTGGACCAGGGTGGCAGAGGGGCCAAGAAGGTATCATCAGATCTTGGGCTGGGACGCCCTACACATGTCACTTAACATTAGTGGGCATCAGTACTCCTACCTGAGAAATGGAGATTCAATTATGTATTTGATAAATATCTATGTATCTTGAATTTTCTAAATGCTGAGGATACTGCGGGAGAATAAGATAACTTTGGTCATGCTCTCACATAAACAAATAAATAAACTGGCTAAATTTTGTTTTTAGTAGCTAAGAAAAAAAAAAGCAAGTTGAAATGATAGAAAATGAATGACCAAGGGGTAAGGAGGCAATTAGGTTGGATCTGAATGACAAGAGAAGAAAGTTGTGCCAAGTTCTGGGGGGAGGGTAGTGTGGGGCAGAGGGAACCAATGGGCAAAAATGAAGTGGGAACGGAAAGCAACGTGACTACAGCAGAGCCGGCCAGGGAGGGGCTGAGGTAGGAAACTTGCAGGGAGAGACGGCAAGCGGTGTGGGGCCATGCGGACAATGGTGAGTCCTTGGATTTTATTGCAAGTGCTATGGGAAGCCATTAGCAGGGTTAGGCAGGAGAGTGACGGGATCAGATTTGCATTTTTAAAAGCCCTGTTCTGGCTGCTTGTTGAAAATAGATTATTGAGGAGATAAGAGTAGGAACAATGAGATAAATTATGAGGCTTTTCTACAGTCTCAAGATTACATTTGGATCAGTGGAGGCAAAGGAATTTTAAAATGATGCACCCTGGTGTCTGGCTAAAATAAAACATCCCTCCTCCCACCCCTCATGACTGAAAACTCACAGGGACCAAGAGAGTTCACTATTTGAGATGCGTATTCTGTTTATTGAATCTGAGATGAAGTATAAAGTTATCAAATCTTATTATTAGTAAATGTCTCATTAATGGTGGTGTGAAGAGCGATGGTTCCTTTTTTTAGATATTGATTTAGCAAGGAAGCTAAACGTTCGAGTGATTCGAGAAAATGGAGACAATTGGATAGATGTGTGATAGAAGGACTGTGATGCCAGGCAGGGGACAGTGAAGCAACCAGAGACGAGAGTAGTAGGAGGTCCCTACCGCTAGGCTCAAGGGACGAAGGGAGGAGGGGATGCAGCTGGAGCCCAGGGACTGGGGAGGCCTGAGGGCCTGCCTGGCGTGAAGTAGTGAAGCAGAGGCCCCTCAGGAAACGTGGGCCCTTCGGGGATCCTTGGGAGCAGCACCCTGGCTGCTCTTTCTTCTGCCTTTCAGCCTTCTGCCAATGCCTCCCACTGGCCAAGGGTGCAAGGAGCAAGCTGAGTGGGAGCCTAGAAAACACACAGAATGGAGCAGGGGTGGCAGAGGTGTGGACCTGGGAGCAAAAAGGCTCAGGACTGAATCTCGCCCAGTCCTCTGCCCCTGAATTAAAAAGCAGGTAGAGCCATTTAGAGTTGGGGGAGAATGGATAGTGGAGGCAAGCAACCCCCTACAATTAATTGCCTTAGCACAATGAGAGCTTACTTTGCTCTCGCATAGCAGTCCGATGTGAGTCCCTGGTTGGTGAGTGGCTTTTCTCCATGGAGAGGTTCAGGGCCCCACCATACCCTGGACTCCGAGTCATCTTCATCCAGCCAGCAAGCAGGGAAAGAAAGGCTGGGAAACTCCATCAGTTTCTTTAGTCCTTGTAACTACTATTATGTAGGGGGTGCTATTATGCAATTGAAGGAAGCGGGGTACTGAAAGGTTCATTAGCCTGCCTAAGGTCACACTGCTAGTAGGCAATGGAACCCAGATCTTTGGCTTAAAGACTCAGGAACTTTGTAAGAATGGTGACCAACAGCAAATCGGCAGTTGATACATTGCCGAGAATGGCTTACATCCCGAAGAAGACAAAGAGATTTGGAAAAACATCCACAGGAATCCTAAATCTATAGGATAGAACTGAATAGGGGTGTATATAGGGATCCACACTTAAACTCAGAAAAGCTACTGTAAAATGTAATGTTTCTGCTCTTCGTTGGATCTTTGTGTAGATGTAAACTTCTGTTCTGTTTCTATACCAATAGTCATTTCTAGAAATAAATAGTTATAAATTAAAAATAAATGCCTACATGCATATTGGATGAGAAACACTTTTTTTTTTTTAATCCTCATCTGAGGATATATTCATTGATACTAGAGAGAGAGGAGGGGAGAGAGAGAGAGGGAGAGAGGTAAAGACTGATCAGTTGCCTCTTGTACATGCCCTGACCAGGGATTGAACCCACAATGCAGTTATGTGCCCTGACTGGGAACTGAACCCTGCAACCTTGTGGTGTATGGGTTGATGCTCCAACCAGTAAAGCCACCCGGCGGGGACACTTGGTTCAATAACAGCCAGCATGAACTAGATTCAAATATTTTAGTAGACTGCAAACTTATTGTGAGTCAGCAGTGTGAGGTGGCTTTCAAAAAATGACTTCCATCTTGAAGTCACATCAGCAGAAGCTAAGCATCCTAAAGAAGGCAGGCGAAGGTTCTATACTTTGACCCCACCTCAAGTGTTTGGTTCTTGAGTGTCACACTTTAGGTAGGATGCAGAAGAACTGCATTTTAGGTAAGATGTGTCCCAAAGAGGCAACAGTGATGGAAAAGGTCCTTAAATCCTTGTCCTCTGAGGCTAGGTTAAACTTAGAAGGGGGAGAGCTGGAAGGGATGTGATCTGGAGAAATAATAGAATGAGTAGTAGGTTTTCTCTGCAGGGCTCCAGGGGATGAAGCCTAGCGATGGAAGCTGAAGGTATTCTAGCCCATGTGAAGAAGAAATTTGTAACACAATGGAATGCGCTAAGTGTAAATGATCAGCCACCGGAAGCCAAGACGGAAGAGAGCTCATAAGCATGGTTCTCCAGGATCCATGTGTTGCAATCCTTCTCCCTGTCTCTGCATTCCAGCCCCACTGACCTTTTTTAGTCCCTGATATGCAAACGGATTTGTCCCACTACGGGTCAGTTGCATATGATTTCCCCCTGCCTGGAAGGTTTTTTCATTTCTGTTTGATAATGGCCATCCTGATAGGTGTGAGATGATATCTCATTGTGGTTTTGGTTTGCCCTTGCCCGATGATTAGTGATTTGATATGAAATAAAGTAGTAACGTAAAGCCCTTTGAACAAGGCCTGGCACATGGGGAGCGCTCCATCCTGCAGTGAGACTGGCTGGTCTGCCTTAAGTATTTGTTCCTGACAAGTGATGCAAAAAGTCATGCTGCTCTTTAGAAACAACCAGTAACTGCACCTTTATTTCTTCAGAAAGAAGGGATTGAGCGTCCCTCTCCTGTAGCACCTTTGCACCGAGAGGACGCCATTGAGGTAGTAAGACTGCAGTGATCCGTGAGATTTATTCTACTGTTCTTGGGACGGAGAGCACCTCTCATTGATTTTAAAATGTCTCTGGAAGAAAACTAGGGTATTATGTGTCTACTCCTTATAGCTACAGCTACATTTCAGTACGGGCTTGACACGATAGTGCATAAATGGGAACATTTGCATAATGTATTGAATTTCCAGTTAAACCTTAATGATAATTGGTTGAACTGGATTGCCCCACAGGAAATTAAGATAAAATGAGTGTTGCTCTCTTTGAGTCTAATGCCATAAAACATGAAGCAATTTTTGGGAAAAGTTTTTGTCTTTATGTAGTCCCCTCATCTGTTCTGCTTTCATAATCTTTCCAATTAGCTAATGTGCACCAAAATTTCCCAAGGAATAAGCACTCACCCATGTACCTAGAGCCCTAAGGACCTAAGCAGGCCCTCTGAAGACCTCCTCGGTGTAATCTTGCGTTTTCCTTGTGTTTACCTGCCTGATGAAGAATGTACCAAGCTTCCATTTTAATGAACCACTAGAATAGAAATCTGTGTTTATTAAGATTTTTATATATGTTGATTAAGTAACCAGTTTTTCAAACAATATTTATAACAAAGCAATTTGGATAATTTCTTATGGAAAGAGGTCTTTCTCCCTCTCTCGTTTTGTTGTGTTAGACCCCTTTAAAGGTCTTAAGCTCTGAAAAAGATTATGCCTGTATCCCCTTTAATCTCTATGTAGGATTCAAAGTAAAAACAACACTATCCTTTAAAACATGCATGATTATCCCCCATGTGGGAATTCATGTACACAACCATCTCCCTTCTGGGAGGGCTGTGATGATACAGTTATTAGTTGTAGTCATCATGCTATATGTTAGATTCCCAGAACCCATTCATCTTATAACTCAAAGTATGTACCCTTTGACCTACCTCTCCCACTTTTCCAAACTCCCCCGGACTCTGGAATCTACGGCTGTATTCTCTGCTTCTGTGAGTTCAACTGTTTCATACTCCACATACAAATGAAATCATGCAGTATTTGTCTTTCTCTGGCATATTTCACTTAGCATAATGTCCTTCAAGTTCACCCATGTTGTCACAGACAATAGGATTTCCTTCTTATTGCAGAATAATATTTAATTGTATATACAAGCTCTGTCCAGAAAATGTCCAGCCATTATTAATATAAACTGACAGCCCAGGAGAGGGGACCGGACTGTGCATGCATGGACAATGATGACCTCACTGTAGTAGTCAGTAGGGGTTGTAGACACCATTGAGTGAGCATGTGTACTGTGTGGCCCTCACATTCAAAGTGACTGAGCGAGTAGAGCAATGAATCTGTGCCAAATTTTGTGTTAAGCTTAAACATTCTTCCATGGAAACTATTCAGATGATTCAGGAGGCCACAGCTATGGGCAACAGGTTATTGGCAGCTTCATCACAACAACATACCTGCTCATGCATCTCATCTCATGCAGAGTTTTTTGGTGAAACATCAAATCACCCAGGTGCCCCTACACCTGGGTGACTCAGTGCCCCTACAGTCCATATTTGGTGCCCTGAGACTTCTGGCTTTTCCCAAAACTAAAATCACCTTGGAAAGGAAGAGATGTCAGACTGTCAATGAGATTCAGGAAAATACGACAAGGCAGCTGATAGTGACTGGGCAAAGTGTGTGAGGTCCCAAGGTGTCTACTTTGAAGGGGACTGAGGTGTCGTTGTCCTGTGTTCATCATTTCTTGTATCTTGTATCTTCTTCAATAAATGTTTCTATTTTTTTATATTACATGGCTGGATACCTTCTGCAGAGACCTTGTGTATCACATTTCCTTCATCCGTTCATCCATTGACATACGCGTAGTCTGTTTCCAAGTCTTGGCTATTGTGAATGCAAAGAGCATGGGAGTGCAGATATCTCTTCTATATACATCCAGAGTGGGACTGCTGGATCTTATGATAGTTCTACTTTCAATTTTTTGAGAAATTTCCATACTGTTTTCTACAATGGCTGTACCAATCAATTAACATTCCTACTGACAGTACACAAGGGATCCTTTTCCCCACACTATTGCCAACACTTAGGTTTTGTCATTTTGATACTAGACATCCTAACAGGTGTGAGGTGATATCTCATTGTAGTTTTGATTTGCATTTCCTTTATGACTAGTGATATCGAGCACTTTTTCATATACTGTTAGTAATTTGCATGTCTTCCTTGGGAAAAATGTCTATTTGGGTCATTTGCCCATTTTTAAATTGATTGATTTTTTAAATTTAGTTATATGAATTCCTTATATATTTTGGATATTAACCCCTTATCAGATATATGGTTTACAAATATTTTCTCCCCTTCTGTAGGTTGCCTTTTCATATTGTTGATTGTTTCCTTTGCTGTACAGAAGCTTTTTAGTTTGATGTAGTCCCTCATGTTTATTTTTGCTTTTGTTGCCTGTGCTCTTGGTGTCATATGCAAAAAACATTATTGCCAAGGCCGATGTCAAGGAGTTTTTTCCCTATGTTTTCTTCTAGGAGTTTTATTGTTTCAGGTGTTACATTTAAGTTGTCAATTCATTTCAAGTTATTTTTTGTTAATGGTTTAAAATAAAGGTCCAATTTTATTCTTTTGTATGTATATATCCATTTTTCTCCAGCTCCATTTATTGATGAAATTATTCTTTTCCCATTGTATAATCTTGGTACACTTGTCAAAGACTAGTGTACCATATATGTGTGGGTTTATTTTTGGACTTTCTGTTCTGTTCTACTGATATACATATTTGTTTTTATGCCAGTACCATACTATTTTAAATACTATAGCTTTGTAATATAGTTTAAAATCAGGAAGCGTGATACCTCCAGTTTTATTCTTCTTGCTCAAGGTTGCTTTGGATAGTTGGTGTCTTTTATGGTTCCATGAAAATTTTAGAATTTTTCCATTTCTGTGAAAAATGCCATTGAAATTTTAATAGGGATAGCATGGAATCTATAGTTTGCTTTGGGTTATGTGGGTATTTTAATATTAATTTTTCTAAACCATGAACACAGAATATTTTTCCATTTATTTGTATCTTCTTTAATTTCTTTCACCAATGTCCTATATTTTTCATTACATAGATCTTTTACCTCCTTGGTTACATTTGTTACATTGGTTACATAAGTATTTTGTTCTTTTTGAGGCAATTGTAAATATAATATTTTCTTAATTTCTTTTTTTGATGGTTCATTGTTAGTGTACAGTAATGCAACAGATTTTTGTATGTTGTTTTTTGAGTTTTGAAATTTTACTGCATTTATTTATTAGTTCTAATAATTTTTTTGTATGTGGACTTTTTAGGGTTTTCTACACAAAATTATGTCATTTGCAAAGAGACAATTTAACTTCTTTTCTGATTGGGATACTTTTCTTTTTCTTGCCTAATTGCCGTGGCTAGGATTTCTAGTAGTATGTTAACTAGAAGTGGTGAGAGTGGGCAGCTTTCTCCTGCTCCTGAAAAAGCTTTCAGCTTCACTATTGAATATGATATTAGCTGTGGACTTCTCATGTATGACCTTGATTATGTTGAGGCTCATTCATTCTATATCTAATTTGTTGAAAGTTTTTATTTTGAAAGAATATTGGATTTTGTCAAATGCTTTTCTCCATCTATTAAGATCATCGTATATATTTATCCTTCATTCTGTTACTATAGTCTATCATACTTATTGATTTTATATTTTGAACCACCCTTGCATCCAGGGATAATTCCACTTAATCATAGTGTATGATTCCTTTAATTTGTCCTGTTGAATTAAGCTTGCTAGCATTTTATTGAGAATCTTTGCATCTATGTTCATCAGGGATATTGGTCTGTAATTTTATTTTCTTATAGTGCCTTTATCTGATTTTGCTCTGAGAGTAATGCTGAACTCATAAGATAAGTTTAGAAGTGATCCTGCCTCTATAATATTTTGGGAGAGTTTGAGAAAGAATGACATGAATTCTTCTTCTTCCTTTTCTTTTTTCTTTTTTTGAATTCTTCTTTAGGAGGCCATACACATTTGATTGTCAGTTGTCAGCCTGTTGCAAATTTCTAATAATTCTCACCAAAGTCTCTGAAATTAAGTCTTCATCTCGTTTGCGTCATATACCCATTCTTGAATCAATAACTATGACTAAGGAAGTAAAATTCGTTCATTCATTAATTCAGTCATTCATTCAATACTTACTTATGAAAGCTATTATGTGCTAAACAGTATGCTTGACTCTGGGAATAATAGTGAGTAAAACAGAAAAGTTTCTGCTTTCAGGGGTTTTTATTCTAATTAAGTGGATTAAGGTAAGTAAAATACATAGCATTTCAGATGGTGTGATGGTCAATAATAAAGGAATGAAGGAAGATAGAAAATATTGGGGAGTTTCAGATTGCAATTTTCAATGTAGTGTTACAGAAGGCTTCACTGAGGAGACACTTGAACAAAGGTTTGAAAGAGATGAAGGACTGGGTCACACCAATATGGGGGAGCAGTACTTCAGGCAGAGGGGTTGGCTAGAATTACACAAAGGCCCTGAAGCAGGAGCAAGCCTGGTATATTTGTAGAAAAGCAAGGAGGCCCATGGGAAAAAAGCAAGTTAGGGGAAAGAAGTAGGAAGAGTGGACAGAGAAGTAAGAGTGGACAAATCAGATAGGATCTTGCTTGCCACTGAAAGCGGTTTAACTTTTACTGAGTGAGATGACTGGTCTTAGGAAGATTTTGAGCAGAAGAGTGACATGACATGAATTATGTTTCAAAATGATCTTCCTGATCACTCTGTTGGAAATAGACTGTAGAAGAGACCAGGGAAACTAGAAAAGAGGTGAATGCAGTCATCCAGTGTTGAAATGATGTTGGCATGGACCAGGGTGGTGGAGGTGGAAAGAAGTGGTCAGATTTTGGGTATTATTGAAGGTAAACGACTTATGTTTGTTGTCTAGGCTTGGATGACATGTTTTCTCCTGGAGCCAGAAGAGTGAAGTCACCACATCTTAAGCACATTAGAGTCAGAGAGGGATAGTTTTCCAATGTAAATTTGAGGTGCTTTCATAAGAGGAAGGGAAATAGAGATTAGGCAGTTCTCAGCTGGGATGGTCTGTATTATGTTAAAGTGAAGAACAACCGCAAAACTCAGTGGCTTAAAGCAAATGGGTTGTACTTATTGCATCAGCTACAGGTCCAACCCAGGTCTGCAGGAGACCTGTGTTCATTATAGTAACTCAGTGTTTTAACTAGATTTAAACCTTGGGTCCTAAATAGTGAGGCTAGATGCAGATTGAGAGAAAAACTGGAAAAGTTTTAGTTTTCTTGTTTTCACATCTCCCTAGGGAAGAGCAGTGCACCTTATGCATGGCCAAGTGGGAAGGCCCTGGGGTTGGTCAGAGGGAGAGGATGGAACTGTGGGCAACACCTTTATTATGATTTCTCTGGGAAAGAAAGGGAGAGGCAAGGCAAACAGTTTTAGGATTGGCTAATTTGAATAATTTCAGTGGCCCTGGGGCACAGGGGCTGTTTTTAGTTGTCTGGAACGTGGCCCTGGGGGAATTAGGGTGGATGTACAGTGGCCTGGGGTGTGAGAACCTGATAAGGGAGGTCGTTGGGGATGTGGATTTAGTTGCCGGTTTTAGAATTGACTGGCTCAAAGCTGAGTCAAAGCAGCATTTAAAAAAACTCCCTCCAAACTATATTGTACTCAGAGACTCACGCTGATGGGAACTCCGTCATCTTACAATATCTTCATCTCACGATGAGCCCTAAGGATTGGTTGAAGTTAAGAGAGTGGAGAATTGCCCTGACCAGCATAGCTCAGTTGTTTGGGTGTGGTCCCACAAAGCAAAAGGTCACTAGTTCAATTTCTGGCCAGGGCACAAGTCAGGTTTCGGGCCTGGTCCCCAGTTGGAGTTCATGAGAGAGGCAACTGATTGATGTTTCTCTCCCTCTCTTCACTTTTTTTTGCTCCCTTCTCCTCTGTCTGAAATAAATTTTAAAAAAATCTTTAAGAACAGAGAGAGAATGAAGAATTGTGTATGACTCTTAAATGTTTCACCAAAGAGACTCATGACATTTCCTATGACAGTTAACTGGTCAAAGCAAGTCATTTTGTAACAGGGCTCTCCCAAAGGGGAATTTGTAATGGTGTCCAGAATGTGGGGCGTCCAAGAAAAATATGATATTCTCCCTTCCCCACCCCAAGGCGGGCTACCACGGGGGAAGGGACACACGGAGGAGGGCCTTTCAGAGTTAATTTGCATATCAATAACGGGCCAGTTTCAGACCTGCCCTGGAGCAAGGCCTTTGAGAGTCATTTTGCATGTCAATAACTGCGAGAGAGCTTCATACCTGATATGCAAAGGTGGTTGTTTTGCATATCAACCAGGCTAACCGGGAAGGTTTGCACAACTTAAGCCCAGCAGTTAACTGGGAATGAGTCGCCCCCTCCCCGCCCTTGTTCCCCCCCAGTTATAGAGCGCCTATGCCTGAGAGCTGAGAGACGGCTCTCCTGGCGCTACGGGGAACAGTGTGAAAACCATGCGGGAAGGAAAGGGGAGAAAGGACTCTTGCTAGTGGGCCATGAGAAGGTGACATGTGGCTTTGGATTACGAACTGGAGATGGCGGTGACACAGCTGATGGTGCTGGGAACCACGGGAGGCCTGTCTTGCCGAGCTCTGGACTTCTCTTCTTTTCCTGCTGAAGGACGGGACCCCTGACTGGCCTGACTGGTCTGACTGGGCCAAGGGGGAGAAAGGCAGGACCAGGACTGTGTGTGTAGGCGGGTGTTTTAAAGGGATTTTGAGATTTAATGGTGACATTTAGCTATTATTCAAACTCCTGTATAACTTTTCTGAATAAATAATTCCTTTCCTCTTCACCAAACCCTGGCATTGAGAGCCATAATTTCTAAGGGTGGCGGGCAAAGAACCTAGAACAGAGGGACCTTGGGGAAGGTGGGGAGTTGTTTGGCTAACAGTATCTGAGACCCCCTGGCCCCCCGCCCTGGGTCCACATTTGGTAACAATATGGCCATATTTAACTTTAAGAAGCCGTGCCTCTGGAAGGAGAGAAGAATCAGAAATCTTGAGGAGCATCAGTAAGATTTCCCGCAAGAGCAAACCCAAAAGATATCCTCCGTATATATGCTCCCAGTTTTCCAAAACCACAGTGTACATCCACTTAGCTTACACTTCAGTTGTCCACCTTCTGCAATCCAATCCTCTGAGATTTAGCACTAAAGACTCTTCCTTTGTGTCTGATTCCTCTGTAACTGGCCTCTCTCTTCCCAGGGAACATTTATTTTCCCTTCCTCTGTGCTCTGGTGGCAGGTGATTTATAACACCTTGAAAGCTTCTTTCTTTCTAATTCTAAAGTTAGGTGAGATCCAATTATCTATTGCTGCCTAACAAACCACCCTGAAACTTAGTGGCTTATGAAAACAGTGATCATTTTTATTGTTCACAAATTTATGACTTGGCTAGGGGCCAGTAGGGTTTATCTCTCCTCCACATGACATCAGCTACAGTGGGTCAGCTGTGGCTGGAGGACCTGGGTGGTTCACTCTTAGAGCTGGTAAGCTGGTGCTTGGCTTCCCCACAGGAAGTTTGGACTTCCTCACAGCCTGGTGGCTGGGTTCCAAGAGGTAACATGCCATCAAAAAAGAACCAGGTGGCAGTTGTGTTGACTTTTAAGGCTTAGCCTTAGGAGTCCCGTAGTGTCACTTCAGCTAGAGTCACAAGTCCATCCTGATTCAATGTAGATGCCACTCTTCTCGACAGTAGGAGTGTTAAAGGCCTACTGTCAGAAGGGCATGTGGGATGGGAGATCCTGTCATAGAAATTTCTAAAAAATAAAATTGGCACAGTTCTTTACCACTTCAACTCTATTTTTGTAGTAAAGCAGGGCAATAAATAATAGCAGTTGTTGAGTGGATGATTGTCTCACCGCGGGCTCCTTGCAAAGAGGGGCTGCACTTTCCCCATCTCTGTATGCCCCCTGCAGGGCACAGAGGAGGGTGCTCCGGCAGACACTGTTTGTTGCCCACTTAATAGCTGCTGACTGCTTCACCCTTTCTTCCCTACCATCAAAGCCCTCAATTTGTTTAGGAGGCTTTGCGCTCCAGAAAGGTGGGCCTGGACACCTAGGAAATGAATCACGGTTGGCCTAAAGCATGTATAACCCTCATATTAGTCTTTCCTGGCTTTTAGGAATGATCATATGATCTAATTCTCCCCAAAGAGATATAAGAGCGTCTGTTGAGAAGAATTGTGGAAAAGATTCCCTATTCTAGAAAAAGACAAAGAGTTGCTCATGGGGAAATCCCTCTTTCCTTCTTATCTTTGGATGTTGTTGTGTGTGGATGTTATGTCTGAAGCTCTGCTAATCATCTTGAAATCATGACTATATTTCATGGGAATCTCAAAAAACCAACTGGTATTTCTGGGGCTGTTTACCTGCTAGATTAACCAACTTTTGGACCTGCCTCTCTCCAACTTCTTGTTATGTTAGGTAATTAATTCCTATTATTTAAAGCCTATTTTAATTTGTTCTTTTGGCTGTTATTTGTAGCTGAAAGCACCCTCACTGAAACAGAGCTCAAGTAATGTTCTTAGAATTGAACTGAATTCCCCTAACTGATTTGGCCAATTTACTTTGTAGACTGTGTCATGCTTAGGAATAAGTGCAAAGAATTGTAAAAATTTCAATTCTGTGTACACTGCTACTCTGAGTTTCTTCTGTGAACCCCAGGGACTTCAAAGTTGGATTGCCTGGAAATGTCTCCAAACCAGAGCCGTTTGGCCCACATAAATCTAAGTGGTAACTTTCCTTAGGAAATTTCCTTTTTGGTCCAAACATTTAAAACACAAAAGGCCTCTGGGTGAGTTGGCTTCTTGGCATTCCCAAGTCTTGCAGCTGAGACATAATGACTAACTACAGGCAATTAGAGTAAAGTTGCTACCAAGGGCCCTGAATGAATGGAGCGCGCAGCTAGGTCGAGGCGGGTCTTCCTGGTGTCAACCAGGGGAAGCTTTGCCAAAACACCTGTAAACTTTTCTGGGCTGCTCCAGCAAAACCTCCCACTTTTAGGAGAAAGTTCCCCCATGTTTGGAGCATGATTCCTTGGCTATTGTATTTATTTGACTTTTTAAAGTCTCCACAGGCAGTTATTATTTTTAATAGCACATTTTTACCTGTTCCCCCAGGGGATTCTAAATAAGGCTCCAGGGTCTTTGCCAGAGCATTTTTACTATGGAATAGGATAGTGAGGCAAAAAGTGCTATTGATAGGTGAAGGATGGAGCCAGGTGGGTGGGTTTTCGCAACTTCAGTTTTTGTCATCCCCACACTAATCTCCAGGGACCCACAATGACTAAAACAGTTCTTGTCTTAGAAGATCTTTAGAATCATGAAGACAAATGTGAATTTCAGTCCCTCCTAAGAAATTCTGTGTCTCTTTGAGCCTTCATAGCAGTTTTATTCAAAACATTTGCGTTTGTGACTGATGTGAAATTTTTACCCAGGAATTGGGGTTGTAAGGTTTCCCATGCATCTAGACATGCTGGCAAATTGCTGTGATGGGATAATTAGGAAAGTGTAGTTCTTTTGATTGAGGATTTTAGTTTGGTTGCCTGTCTGAAATAGATGTCATCGGTGCCTTACCTGGATTCTGTTTGCCCTCCCGATGTATCTGTCCCTTACCTGTTATGAATGTTGGCTGCTAATGGCTTATAACTGTGTCTTTCTGTAAAGAATTTCTCTTGGTCAACGGGAGCAACTTCAATGGGAAATGGCTGGGAGGTTATGGTCCTACGGCCAACGATACACTATGACAGTCCAGTTCTGCTGCCTTAAGATGGGATAGCACAGCGAGGCTATTCATACTCCAGAACATCCTGTGGGGTCACACTGGGGCTAGGCTGCAGCTGAAACCACATTTTTGCTCTGCTTCTTGTCTCCCTTTCTTTTCAAGGTTTTCTGTCAACCCCCCCTCCCCCCAAAAGCCTCTCATACAACCACCGCCATCTCATGTTCTGCTTCTAAGGAACCCAGCCAAAGATATTGTCTTAGAATAACTTGAATTATCGAGAGGATAAAATTCAGCAGTCAAGTATTTCTCCTTAACTTCTCTCTGAAAACTTTGTGAAATCTAAAATTTAAGAAAGGTCAGAAGTCAAAGTTTCTTTTTCCTTTTATCTAGTCACATGTTGGTGTTTACTCAATAAGGAATAGATTTACTTTATTAATTTTTTAATTAAAATATAAGGACTTGAAAATATAAGGAACCTCCCTTACTGTATTTCATATTTGAAGGTGAACAATGGACCCACTGGCAAGTCACTTCTCTGGTTTTTCCAGCAGAGAGCATAAGAGTCTGAGGATCAAAAGAAACAACATGAGAGCAATGTAATAACTAGAACGATAATATTAGCAGTAGTCAGAGGAGGAAGACTATAGCGTAAAAGGAGTATGAGTTTTACAGTGACAAGGATTTGGCTTTAGAATATCTCTAAATATCATTTTTCGCATCAGCAAAATGGCAATATTAATTGCTAAAAATGAACTGCTACATATGGTTCTTGTAAGGAATTGAGGTGATAATGAATGCATGTGGAATGTGAGCACACACCCCGACCTGTAAGTGCTCAGTAAAGCGCAGCTGTTATAAAAACACTAGGAGAGAAGAATTCTTCTGAACAAAGAGGGCCCAGGCAGTGGTGTCCTGGAGCCACTTGCAAGAGCCAATAGCTACATTTTCAGAACATTTGTGAGCCTGTTGTTAAATTCAGTCATCTTTGAAATCAACTGTGGAGGGAGTATTTACACCATGACAGTTGGCAGAGGCTAAAAATCAGGGCTTCCCACTCCTCCAAGAACTGGCTGTTAAGCACAGCAAAAGGCTCAGGATTGCTCAACAGAGATGAAGGGGCCTGTGCTCTAGGCTCTCCGTTTGCCAGTCTGCCCTGCTTTTTCCATACTTGACACCTGCTGCTCTTTCTGCCCTATTTCTGACAGTCATGCTTTACTCCTTCCTGCAAACCTCCCTTTCCTTCAAGGCCCAGAACAAGCATCCTCTCCTTCAGGAGATCTGCCCTAACTATTCCTGCTCTCTCCTGGTGCTCTCTTCTCTGAATTTTCCACTTAACCTCAGGCATCACTCATTTCTTTTGTTAACACTGTTGCAGGTCCGGCGGTCTCTTGAAAAGTTCTTTAAGCTCAGTGAAGGCAGAGGCCTTTCTTTTATCCAGCCCCTCCTTCTCTAGTAGGCAGCTCAAGGCAATCAGGGTTCAAAGGCCCCTGCCTATGAGTCAGATAATCTAGTTGGGTGTCAGTTTCCTTAACCGTAACTTCAGCCAATCAGTTCCCTAAGTTGCAAAGTGGTAGGTGGGACGACAGGCATACCTTGCTTTATTGTACTTCACAGGTGTTGTGTATTTTACAAACCAAAGGCAAGATCCTCCACCAGCAAAAGGACTGTGACTTATTTTACTGCCATACTCGCTTCATTGCGGTGGTCTGGAGCTGAACCCACAACACTTTTGAGATATGCCTGTAGCTGGCTTCTAAACTCTCTTCCAAAACCATCCTTCTAACAAATCGTGGCTGAACTGAGCTAACTTCTACTCACAGGACTGTGAATTCCTCAATAACTTGGAGCTCAGATATGTAGTTATCCAACCCAATTACCTGATAGGATCAGCTACACACAGTATGTTTTCAATGAAGGCTTATTAACCTTGGCAGAAAAACTACCACCAGATAGATATAACGCATAGGACCAATTATAAGAGGACACTATCTAAATCAATAAGTCCTTTTTACATCAGTAAATCTTACACCTAACCCACTTATGTTTGTATAAATTTGCTGTAAGATTTCAACCACTTCTAAACAATTTCCTCATGGTTTGTGAATGAGTCAGGGTTCCCGGAGGGGCCTGGTATTTGCAATCACGATCAAAGCTGGTTGGTGAGTCACATCTTTACGAAGAATCACTCCCGGGCAGAGAAATATGCAGCCGTCCAACTGACACACTGTTGATCAGCATCTCATCTATGTGGTCAAAGCTTAGGGTCACAGGAACAGAGGACCTGGAGGCCAGAGCTGAGATCCGAAGTGCATTGAGGGAATGCTTGCTCCATGGGATAGGTTTTATTTTTCCTTTCTGGGTAGGAAAGATCAATAACTCTCTATGTGTATCCTGGCAGATGTACCTTTTGTCTCCCTCTCCTCTCTTAGAAGATTCATTATGATAAGGATTCTGCCATGGAAATGTCAACTCTTGCCTTCTGTTCTTGCTGAAGTTTCGAAAATAAAGTTTTTGTGAGGGATGCAAGACTTGGATGCTGTCCCCCCGCCACACTCACCCCTTGATATTCAAAAGGCTGCAAGTGGCATTTTTCTCGTACACCAGCGGGCATTATGCATTTCCTGGTCAAGAACCAGAGGCTCACAGGACCTCATGTCCTAGACTTTAACAGTCTAACCCTCCTTCTCAGCCCTTCTTTTCTGGCACTCTCAAATGCAGAGTCCCCGCCGAAAGTCCAGCGCGTTCTCACTGCCCCTTCTGTCTGCACTCCTACCTGCCTGCCTTCCCCTTCCCCTTTCTCCTTTATTTCCTGCTTTACCTGCTGGTACCTGGCCCTGCTCATTCAGTTTTCATACTACCCAGACCTCCAGGAGCTTATGTTTTCTGCTGTTACCCTGAATTGAAATTCCCTCTCTCTTTTTTTAATGCATCCAAAGCCGTTGCTGAGCCCAGCTCAGGGTCTGACCTACCCGCAAAGCCAGTCATTCACGTCTTTGTTCACCCATTCGAACAACATTCGCTGAGCCCCTGCTTTGTGTTAGACTGTGTTATGTGTCTGCCGTTCAGTGAGAAAAAAGTCAGAGGTTCCTGGCTTCATGGAACTTTAACTATAGAGAGCAGAGAGAGAGAAAGAACAACTGAAATGTAGATAAAGCATCAGGTCTCAGTACTAGTTCCAGAATCTCTATACTGAAGGGGTTCATGGGTGGAAATTTGGTAGTGAGATTGTTCAGAATATGTTGACATTTCATGAATCTGATTTTGCTTGGTTAGTTTTAATGTTTTAAAATGATAAGATGTTGTCAGGACCTTGGAGGGTGAGGTGGGAGGAATGGGGAGGAATAGTATATATACGCACCAGTGAAATATATAAAGGGGTTAAAAATATTGCTGTGTGGGATATCAGAGATTTTACTGCCTGTTTTCCAGTAGGACTTTTATGGTATCGTGACTTATATTTGTCTTTTATCCATTTTGAATTTATTCTGGTGTATGGTGTGAGTTGGTGGTCTAGTTTCTTTTTTTGCATGTACCGGTCCAGTTCTCCAAACACCATTTATTGAAGCAATACTTTTGCCAATATATCTCCTAGGGTAAGGGAAAAAAAGAAAGAAAAAACAAATGGGACTACATCAAATTAAAAAGCTTCTGCATGGTTAAGGAAACTGTCATCAAAATGAAATGGGAACCAACTGTATGGGAGAACAATTTGCCAATGGTACCTCGGACAAGGGTTTAATCTCCAAAATATATAAAAAACTCATACAACTCAACACCAGGAAGACAAACAATCAAATTAAAAAATGGACAAAGGACACTTCCCCAAGGAGGACATACACATGGACAAAAAAATATATATATAAAATATATATATATTTTTTTATATATAGAAATATAAAAAAATGCTAAACATCACTAGCCAACAGAGAGATGCAAATTAAAACTACAATGAGGTATCACTTCACACCTGTCAGAATGCCTATCATTAATAAATCAACAAACAACAAGTGCTGACGAGGATGTGGAGAAAGGAAACCCTAGTGCACTGTTGGTGGGAATGCAGACTGGTGCAGCCACTGTAGAAAACAGTATGGAATTTCTTCAAAAGATAAAAATGGAACTGCCTTTTGACCCAGCAATGGAATTGCTGGGAATATGAGTTTTGTCCAGAAGGTAATCCAGCCACATAATATGAAAAATAGAAATATTTATTGAAGAAGATACAAGAGTCACTGTACATCGGACAATGACACCCTAGTCCCCTTCAAAGTAAGCACCTTGGGACCTCACACAGTTCTCCCAGTCGCTATCAGCTGCCCTGTCGTATTTTCCTGAATCTCATCGACAGTCTGACATCTCTTCCTTTCAAGAGATGAAAAGCCAGAAGTCTCAGGACGCCAAATCTGAGCTCTAGGGTGCTGAGTCACCTGGATGATTTGATATTTTGCAAAAAAGCTTTAGCACAAGATGTGCTGTATGAGTGGGCACATTGTTCTAATGAAGCTGCCAATCACCAGCTGGCCATAGCTGTGGCCTCCTGTATCATCTGAATAGTTTCCGTGGAGGGATATTCAAGATTAACACAAAATGTGATGCAGATTCGTTGCTCTACTTGCTCAATCATTTTGAATGAGATGGCCACACAGTACACATGATCACTCAATGGTATCTACTACCCCCACTGACTAGTACAGTGAAGCTGCCATTGTTCATGTGTGTGCATTACAGTCCACTCTCCTTGGCTGCCAGGTTACACCGATGTCCCACAAACCATTTCCATTATATTAATAATAGCTGGAGTTTTCCCAGACAGACATCCTCATATATCCTAAGAAACCTGAAACACCAATTGAAAAGAACTTATGCACCCCTATGTTCACAGAAGCACTATTTACAATAGCCAAGTGCTGGAAACATCCTACGTGCCCATTAGTAGATGAATGGATTAAAAAACTGTGGTACATTTACACAATTGATTACTATGCAGCAGAAAGAAAGAAGGAATTCCTACCTTTTGCAACAGCATAATTAGGACTAGAGACTGTTATGCTAAGTGAAATAAGCCAGTTGGTGAAAGAAAAATACCATATGATCTCATTTATAAGAGGAATCTAATGGACAAAATAAACTAATGAGTAAAACAGAGCCAGAGAAATGTAAACATGGAACAAACTGACAGTTGCCAGGGGGAAGTGAAGGGGATGAATGATAGAAAGAAGGGGAAGGGACTAGTCAAAGAACATGTATGAATGACCCATGGACACGGACAATGGTGTGGGGATGGACTGTGGGAGCAGTAGGGGGTGGGCTGGGCAGAGGAGAGCAAAGGCGGAAAAGTTGGGACAACTGTAATAGAATAAACTAGAATAAAAAAGCAGTGGTTAAGATTGTAAATTTCATGTGAACTTCACCACAATTAAAGACAGTTAAAAACCGAAGAAATAGATAAGACAAAAAATTTGCTATACTTTATATATAAGATTGAGGAAGTATCAGTGGTCTGTATCCATAGTCATGATTGTGGGAGCTGAGTCCTTCATACCTCCTGTTAGAAAATGCTGGGAACCATAAGAAAATAAAGCAGGGTTATCTGTTAAACAGTGGCTGATTGGTGACCATAAAAACATCTTTGAGTTTACAATGATAAACTGAGAGAGGGGACCAGGCATGTGCTGATATGGGAATAGAACTGCCCACAAAAGGAAACAGCTAATGCAAAGTCCCCAAGGGAACAAGCTGGAATGTTCCAGAAACCGAACAAAGGAGCCTGTATGGCTGGAGCATGGTTGGGGAGGGGCAGATTGCTAGGAGATGGGGCTGGGGAGGTGAGCAGTCCTATGGGAACACAGCCATGCTCATGTGTTTTCATAGTTTGTTCATGCTATTGGGGCAGAGTTGAATAGTTGAGACAAAGAACATGACCGGCAAAATCAAAAATATATTCTCTATGGCCCTTTATAGAAAACAGCTTGCCAATGTATGCTTTAGGGTTAAATACAGGGAAGCAGAAGTTTAGGAAGACCACTGTGGCGCCAGGTGGAGTGTTTGTGACTGATCCGCCAGCTGCCCCCCATGTCAGTCTGAGGGTTCAGCCAGACGGAGGGCAGGGACACTGCTTTGTTCCTGCTGCAGGCTGGGCATGAGAAGGCTGAGTCCAACAGAGGCCAAGGGACTTGCTTAGGGAAAACAGAGGGAAAGCTCCACTACTTAGAGCAGTGGAGCTCCTTTAAGTAGTAAGGAATAGCTTGGAATCTCAATTCAAGGGACTTCATCGTCCAGCTGGCTTTGGTCAGAGAAGTATGAAATGCCTATGTTCTCTGGAGCAAAACAAAGTAAATCACCAAAAGGCTAGAGAAAGTATGCATAAATGGAGATACTTTTAAATATTCATTTTGGTAAAAAATAGCCAAGAGTAGAGTTGACCTCCAAATATCATTATGTAATCCCCCAGTCCATGTTGAAAGTAATGTGTTGTTTACACCAACAAGATAAATGATGATGAGTGGTGCTTGACTGATATGGAGTTAAATTCAGAAATCTTCAATTGTTTTCTTTAAGCCAGAAGTAGATTGTGTTGAGTAACTTACATAATCAAAAGAACAGTGTTCATATAGATGCCCTGCCAAGTTCGACATCCCAAAATATTTGAAATGTTCCAAGGAAGGAAGCTGAGATTACCAAAATGAGGACTAAAAAGAGAAGTTAGATATTTGGGTCAAGAGGGAGATATTGCCAGGCCTAAAGCAGCAGGTAACATTTAGAATGGATTTTCCAAAAAGTGAGTTTTGGCTAGTGGCAGCAAGTCATGAATCACAAAATAATGACATCATGAGCTGTAAACAGTTTTAATTTATACAGGTGACATTTAAAATGCTAATCAGACCTTAAGATAATTGCTGGATGTTAGGAATTCCTGCTGGGAATTCTTCCATTTTCTATGGAAATGATTCAAAACACAACCAGATCAGTGAAGGTGTTTCCAACTTCGGTTTGACTGACTTGGGTTTTGACTTCCACAGATCCAAGGAATTTGAATTACTGACTCTTTTGGTGATTGAAATCTGTAGACCCCAGCCTGTAAGCAGAGTGAGAGCTCTGCCGAGAAAGGGAAGATTTCACTTATAGCTCTTGTGGTTCGGTCACTTTGCAAATGGGGATGCATCAGTAGTAAGAAAATTCGCTCTTACAAAGTCTGATTTTGAGTATTGATCGCAGGTCACTTGAAAAAAATCACATCTAAGTTTTTTTCCCCCTTATTGACAGTACGTTCAACAATTTTTCAGGTACTGTGTTTGTTCAACAGTCGGTGGAAGTTGGAGGGTCTGCCATGTGCTGGATGCTGCTCTGGGCCCACAGGACATTGTGGTAAATAAAACTGACGAGGTCCCTGCTCCATGACTTTATAGGGGAGGGAGAAATTAAAACACAAACCTGATGCCTACGTAATTAGGTAACAGCAGGTCTCTGATGAGTATTACAACCAGGATGAAGCAGAGGAGTAGGGGAGAGTGACCTGTGAGTGAGATGAGTGGTGGAAGTTAGATAAGTTAGCGAGGAGCCCTTGAGGGGAATGTTGCATTTGAGCTGAGATCTGGATGGTAAGAGATCTCCATCTACCTGAAGTTCAGAGGCCAGACTGTTCTAGGCAGGGGGACCAGCAAGTGCTTCTTCTAAGAGCTGGGGGTAGAGGGATTAATAGGACTCACAGGTTTCTGTAACTTCTTTCTTCAAACCTGTTTGAAGACAGTAATACTGTATTTTGCCATGTATAATGCGCACCCATGGTTTTGACCCAAACTTTCAGGGGGAAAAAATTTTGTTTTAACTTTTAAATTGAAGTATTTATTTATTTATTTATTTATTTATATTGAGATACTTGTTTTTTGTATTATAAAGGAATTTTAGCGTTTATTTTTGAACATATTATGGTACAAGAAATTTTACGTAACAAATATCTGTGGATAACAATACATTGCTCTTCGTTTCATTTCCCTGAATCGTTGGCTGAAACTGCTTTGGTTGAAAGTTGGCTGTAAGTTCAACTAAACCAATTATTGCATTCCAGGGTATTATTTTGCATACGGATATTGTTATTTCTTTCTTGAGCTACACTTTTAACTCATAAGCATAAATAAAAGAATTAAAAATATTTATATAGATACGGAATTAGTACTACCCATATGTAATGCGCACCCTTATTTTTCCCTGTTTGCAAAAATTTGGGCAAAAGACGTGCACATTATATATGGCAAAGTATGGTACATATTCTTCTTACAAATGCTTATGGACACTTTTGTTGCTTTTTTTTTTTTTTGGTCAGTGGCATCGCCTTCAGTGCACATTTCTTGCAGTGTGGAGGTCAGCCTTGCTGTGTGTGTCTCCCCACTCTCAGGTCTTTCTCTTCTGCTTTATTGTTTTGGTGGACTTTGGAGTCAGAGCTCTAGGTTCAAGTACACCTTTGAGACTTAATAAGCTGTGTGAGCATTGGCAAGTTACTTAACCCCTCTGAGCTTCAGTTTTCTCATCTGTGAAATGGGGAGAATGATAGCACCCCCCCTTATAAGGCTCTTGTAAGGATTAAATCCTATGATGAATGTAAAGCTCTCAGCCCAGGGCTCGACATGTAATACTTGCTCAGTAGGCATTAACGGTAGACACGTTTACTTAACTCCTCACAGATTTCAAAGTGCTTTTTACACTCTTATAATTCCCATGAACCTCAGTGAGATAAACAGGTTCTGAGTCAGTATCAGAATGAGGGCAGATGAGAGGGGAGAGAGGCTGTACCAATGTTTGGGATACCAGAGGTCTGGAGGGGCCCTGGAGCCTGACCATGCTATAAGTCCTGTGTGCAGATATTCAGCCCTGGACAGAGGACTTAACACATTTTCTTCCCTGGGCTGAACCTGGGAGCCCTGCCACCTACAGAAAAAGGTCCTCACTGGAGTCAGGAAGAGATCTGTGCAGTATCAGACTTTCAAGGGTGACCAACTCTCCTGGTTTACCTGGGACTGAAGCATTTCCTGAAATGTGAGGCTTTTAGTAATAAAACTGGGACAGGACCAGGTAAATTGGGACAGTTGGCCACCTCCGACTTCCCAGGTGGCCACTGGAGAGCTAGAGGCAAATAAAACAAAAAACAAAACAATACAAAAAAAGACTTCAGTGGTGCTTAGCACTTGTTCTTTCTTTGGATCAGGGTTATGCAGTCTGATGCTGTGTTTGGCTCAAAAAGTAGGAGCATGCAGTCCTTGAAAAGATGCTCTAGGTTAAGAATTTCCAAATTGTGATGTGAGCCAGAGCATAAGAGGGCAGTTGTCATCCAATATATTGGCTGGCAGCCACACGTGGCTCTTTGGAATGTGACAGGCCATAGGGATAAAGTGCTCACTGGATTTCTAAGACTTAGTACTGGGAAGAAAAAAAGGATGCTAAAAAAAAACCTCGTTAATAACTTCTGTATTGATTACATGTCAAAATGATAATATTTTGAATATATTGGTTTAAATAAAATGTTACTAAATTTCCAAAAAAGGCAGTGACACAGCAAGCATTGCTTTTTCTGTACCCGCACCCAGAAAGTCACTGGCAGCCTCATGCACCGGGGGGAGCCAAGAGACCAGGGAAGAAGGGCACCCGGAAAATCAGCTCCCGCGGAGTCTTGGTGCAGCCACCTTAAGGCCATCACGTTCTTCATTGTAGGCCCTGGCTCCTCAAAGTCGGCCTGTGGACAAGCTGTCTTGGGGTCACCTTGGAGCCCATGAGAAATGCAGGCTCTCGGCCCCCCGGCAGGCCAGGGGAATCAGTCTGAGCGGAAACAGACCCCAGGTGAATCACACGCGCTAGAAAATCTGAGGAACTCTGGCCCGGGTTCTTAAACTTTGGCGGGTATCAGATACTCCTGAGGAACTGGCCGGGACTCTTAGGCTATAAGCAGAGGTCTCTGCTTTTTCTACCTCTGTAAGCAGAGGTCTCTGGGAGCTTTCTTAGAGCTCCAGGTGATTCAGATACACACCACAGTCTGAAGATCACCAATTTAAAAGAAGAGCTGTTTGCGGCAAGTGAAGCTCTTTTCAGCAGTCCGAAATCTACCTGCAGCTTGGCAGGTGCACAGGTGGGGCTCAGGCATACTGTTGTCTGCCGTTACTCTGACTGCTTAGACGCCATGGAAGCCTGTCCTACCTGAAGCAGCAAAGAGGTCACCGTGCCCTGAGCCAGGACTTGTAAGTCTGTTCCACCTGAAGTGCCAAGTTTGTGAGTTTATCCTTTGTCGAGGTGTTGCATGCTGGGAAAGAGTTATTGGGAGGGGGAGGAATTTGGAGGTGAAGTGGCCAGGATTTGTGTTACTTCTTGTTCATTCGGAGTTTGGTCTAAGGGCCTCAGGGCCGAATCTAAGATGATTTCTTTACTGGGAAAATGCCTTGGGGTTTAGGGTGGGAGGTCACAGCTAACTAAAATGTTACACGCAACATCATGGCAGGGATTGACACTGGTGGGGCCCAGGGTGACAGGGAGTGTTAAATAAGAGGATGGAAACAAAGTGTCAAGGTTAAAGTCATTTAACTTATGATTTGCCTTTGGAGGCCTGGCAAACACCTCTGTTGCCCTGTTCTTCAGCTCTGGGACCACATCTGGTTTTTGCTGCCGCCGTGACAGTCACTTTCACAAACGCTCAGACTTGCTTACCACTGGTGTGTCTTACCAGAGTTGGCTTTCTGTCTGGGGCTTCCTCTGGCGCGATACCAGCCCAGCCTGGAAACTTAGAGGAGCAGCTCCCCAAGGGACAGCTCTGAACAAGTGAGAGGAGAGCCAGTGGGTAAATGCTTTAGACTCTCATCCCTCAGGGGCATTTCTGCAAGGTGCTCTGTGTTTGGTCCTGAGGGTGGAAATAGAGCTCCCATGGCCTATAGTGACTTCAGTAGTGTACCTTTATATTAGCGTTTTCTTTCCTTTCTCCCTCTTTTCATCTCCTCACCAGGCTTTCTTGGTTTATCTTTCCAGTAAACTGCTTGCTGTCAAAGCAGAGCTCAGGCTCTGCTTCCGGGGGCCAGAAATCAAAACGGGAGCGTTCCCTGAGTCCCTTACTGAGTCTCCAACCCTCAGTAGTGTCTGCTACTAATACATCCTGCCGCCGAACCTCCCTTAACCATTCTGTTTGGAACAAGTATCATGGGTTTCTACCCTTGCTTATAAGTTTTCCAAGGCCAGTGTAATATAAACTGTTGCATGTTATTTCCTTCATGGTTTGCCCTGCGCTGTAGAGATAGGCCAATGTGCAACCAAAATGGAGTGAGAAGCTGAGTTATCTGCTGTATTGGTAGAAAATACCCTGTGCCAGGGCATTTCATAGACGCTGCAATAATGAGAATTATCTCCCCACATCCCTCCTCCTGTCCTCCTCCTGTTTTTCTTGCACGCTTTTAAACTTTTCTGTACCTAATGTCACTTTTTATTCTGTTGTTTCGGTTGCTGTTTTCCGTTGCTTCTTTGCCCTCCTCCAGCCTCCCTATCAGTGTCTCCTGTGACTTTTCATTGACCAAACGGACTCCTGGTGTCTGTGTTCTGCTTTGAGTAACCGTGTGGCTGGTATGGGAGGCGGAATCTCGTGCGCTGGGTCGATGCTGAATGTTCAGCTTTCTGCCCTCTGGAGTGCTGCCTCTTAGCGTTAAGTGTGTACAGTTGTGTTGAAATGCAACAATGAAACGGGAAGTTCTGGGTCTCTCTGTTTTGATTTCCTTACACAGAGACCTAATATTTTTGAAACGCCTGCTAAGATCCAAGTACTGCCTTGGGTGAGGTGGTTCAGTCAGTTGTTTCCATTTATTCCTAAGTGTCACCATGAGAGTTAGGAGTAATTATTTGCATTTCACAGACAAGAACAATGAGACTTCACCTTATATGACTAGCCCAGGCCCATGAATCTTCTGATTGTGTTTGAGCTGAGGCGCATGGAGTGCTTAATAGAAAGCTCTTGAATTTGTCACATGGCTTCTAAGACCCACATCGCATATTGTCCCAGTGGTGTAAATGTGGAAACTGAGGCAAGGAGCAGCGGTAGCTCTGACACATCCAAGTTCAGAACTTGCAAGTGTTGAGCAGGCACATCAAAAAGAACTGGAGTCGGAGCATACATTGCAGGTTTAGTTGCATTCTTGCCTGGTCTTTGAATATGAGAGCTCTGAGGTGAGTTGAAAGAAGAAGGGTTCATCCAGCTAAAAAAAGGCTATATGTGTGTCTGGCGGATTTGAGCCAATTCTCTGTTCTCTGCACACTGGGGTTTTAAAAAATGCATGATGAACTGTACTTGCCCAGTGCTGATGTTTTATTCGGTTTCATGTGGTCTGTCTGATGTCTGCTTTATCATAAGAGGCCATTTTCAAAGGCGCCATGTGAGAAATGATGTAATACTTAGAAAAAGGGCACTGCGTTGCTTTGTAAATCTACTGTAAGTATCCTCATTTGTTCAGATTTGGTTCCTAATGATCTTGTCTCATTTGATCTGCTTTCTGATCCTGGGTCAGATGTGTAGTCAAGAAGACATCAGAAGGGAGTTTCTTTACTTGTTTTGAACTTTATCTCTTCTTAGTTTGGCCAGGTTTGGCAGGTGGAATCCACGGCTGGTTCCTTTGTTTCTTGTGCAAACTCGTCCAGGAAAGAATCAGAAGAAAGGGCTGCAGTTAAGGTGGGAAGTTTCCAGTAGCTTAGCATGCCATGGCAGGTACAGGAATGCACTGTGTCTGGGACTGGTGGTTGATTGAAAAAGGAGGAACCACTGAATTCCAGTTACTTTGGCTGGGTGAGGCGTAGGGATGCATGCACAAGAGAAAGAGAGCTCTGTTTTTGGTGAAGAGAAATTTCTTTAAAAAAATTATTAAATTTATTGGGGTGACATTGGTTAATAAAATTATATAGGTTTCAAGTGTACAATTATACAATACATCATCTGTATATTTGTATTGTGTGTTCAGCATCCAAAGTCAAGTCCCCTTCCATCACCACGTATCCCCTCTTTACCCTCTTCTACCTCCCTCCACCTGTTTCTTTCTGGTAATCACCATTACTGTGGTCTGTGTCTATGAGGTGGATTTTTGTTTGTTTTTGCTTAATCCCTTCACCCTTTTCACTGAGCCTGCCTGACCCTTTCCCTTCTGACAGCAACCTGTTCTCTGTACCTGAGTCTGTTTCTATTTTGTTTAATAGATTCCACATGTAAGTGAAATCTGTTGCTATTTGTCTTTCTCTGACCGGCTTATTTCAATTAGCATAATACTCTCCAGCTCCACCCGTGCTGTGCAAAAGGTAAGGTTTCCTTCTTTTTTATGGCCGAATAGTATTCCATTGTGTAAATGTACCACAGCTCTTTTTATCCATTCATCTGACAGGTACTTGGCCTGCTTCCACATCTTGACTATTGTAAATAGTACTTCAGTGAACTTAGGGGTGCATATATTCTTTCAAATCAGTGTTTCAGGGTTCTTTGGATATATTTCTGGAAGTGGAATTGCTGTAAAGCAGTACTGGTTTTAATTTTTTGAGGAAACTCCATACTTCTTTGCACAGTGGCCACACCAATCTGCATTCCTACCAAGAATGCACAAAGGTTCCTTTTCCTCACATCCTCGCTAACACATATTGTTTGTTGATTTATTGATGACAGCCATTGTGACAGGTGTGAGGTGATATAGCTCACTGTGCTTTTAATTTGCATTTCTCTGATGATTAGTGATGTTGAGCATGTTTTCATATGTCTACTGGCCATCTGTATGTCCTATTGGGAGAAGTGTCTATTGAGACCCTTTGCCCATTATTTAATTGGACTGTTTGTTTTCTCGGTGTTGACTTGTGTAAGTTTTTTATAAATTTTGGACGGTAACCCCTTATCAGATGTATCATTGGTGAATGGTACAAAGGGGTATGTTCTCCCATTGAGAGGGCTTTTTCATTTTGTGGATGGTTTCCTTTGCTGTGCAAAAGCTTTTAAATTTGATGTAGTTCCATTTATTTATTTTTTCTTTTATTTCCTTTGTCTGAGGAGACATATCAGAAAAAATATTGCCACTAGAAATGTCTGAGACTTTACTGCCCATGCTTTCTTCTCAGATTTTTATGGTTTTGAGTTTACATTTAAGTCTTTAATCCATTTTGAGTTTATCTTTGTGTATGTTGTAAGAAGGTGGTCTAGTTTTATTTTTTCCATGTTATCTGTCCAATTTTCCCAACATCTTTTATTGAATAGACTGTCTGTACCTTATTGTATGTTTTTACCTCCTTTCTCAAATATTTATTGACCATGAAGGTGTGAGTTTATTTCTGGGCTCTCTGTTCTGTTTCATTGATCTGCATCTCTATTTTTGTGCTGTTACCATGCTGTTTTGATTACTATGGCCTTGTAGCATAATTCGATATCAGGTAGTGTGATTCCTCCAACTTTTTGTTCTTTCTCAAGGTTGTTGTGGCTATTTGGGGTCTTTTGTGGTTCCATATAAATTTTTGGAGTATTTGTTCTAGTTCTGTGAAATATACCATTGGTGTCTCGATTGAAATTGTGTTCCATCTATAGATTGCTTTGGGTTTTATGGACAATTTAATGATGTTAATTCTTCCTACCCATGAACACAGTATATACTTCTACTTATTTGTATCTTCTTCAATTTATTCAATGTCATAATTTTCTGAGTATATCCTTGGTTAAATTTATTTCAAGTTATTTTATTTTTTTGATGCAGTTGTAAATGGGGTTGTTTTCTTAGTTTCCTTTCTGATAGTTTATTATTGGTCTATAAAAAATATAACTGATTTATGGATATTTATTTTGTATCTTGCTACTTTACTGAATTCATTATTAGTTATAATAGTTTTTTTTTTGTGAAAATCTTGAATTTTTTGGAATAGTTTAAAAAGGATAGGTGTTAGTTCTTTGAATCTTTAGTAAAATTCACCTATGAAGCTCTCTAGTCCAGGACTTTTGTTTTTTGGAAGTTTTTTGATTATTGCTTCAATTTCATTAGTTGTCTATTTAGATTTTCTGATTCTTCCTGATTCAGTTTTGGAAGATTATGTGTTTCTAGGAATTTATTGATTTCATCCAGATTGTCCAATATGATGGCATATAGTTGTCTGTAATATATATATTTTTAGAATCCTTTGTCTTTCTGTCGTGTCAGTTGGTATTTCTCCTTTTTCATTTGTGGTATTATTTATTTGGGTCCTCTCTGTTTTTTTCTTGATGAGTCTGGTTAAAGGTTTGTCAATCTTCTTTATCTTTTCAGAGAAACAGCTCTTGGTTTCACTGATCTTTTGTATTGTTTTTTAGATTCTATTTTGTTTATTTCTGCTCTGATTTTTATTATTTCCTTTCTTCTACTCACTTTGGGCTTTTTTTGTTCTTCTTGCTCTTTTAAGTGTAAAGTGATACTATTTATTTGAGATATTTCTTGTTTCTTGAGGTAGGCCTGCAATACTATGAATTTCTCTTTGAGGATCACTTTCACCATATCCCATAGATTTTGGATTGTTGTGTGTTCATTTTGTTTCAAGATATCTTTTGGTTTTTTCCCTTGATCCCAGGTTAACCCATTCATTGTTTAGTAACATGTTATTTAGCCTCCATGTTTGTGTGTTTTTTCAGTTTTTTTCTTTTGATTTCTAGTTTCATACTATTATGATCAGAGAAAGTGCTCGATATGATATGAAAGTGCTCAATCTTCTTAAGTTTATTGAGACTTGTTTGTGTCCTAACATGTGGCCTATCCTAGAAATGTTCCATGTGTAATTGAAAAGAATATGTATAGTCTGTTGCATTGGAGTGAAAATCTCTAAAAAGATCATTAAATCTATGTGATCTAGTGTGTCATTTAAGGCTGTTTCTTTGTTAATTCTCAGTTTGGAAGATGTATCCATTGATGTCAGTGGGGTGGTAAAATCCTGTACTAAGGCTGTATTCGTGTTGCTCTCTCCCTTTATGTCCATCAAGATTTTCTCTATATATTTAGGGGCTCTTCCATTGGGTGCACAAATATTTACAAGGGTTATATCCTCTTGTTGGATTGATCCTTTTAGCATTATGTAATGACCTGCTTTGTCTCTTGTTATGACCTTTGTTTTGAAGTCTATTTTATCTGATGCAGGTATTGCTACTCCAGCTTTCTTTCATTTTAATTTGCATAGAATATCTTTTTCCATTTCTTTACTTTTAGTCTGTGTGTATCTTTCATTCTGAGGTGGGTCTCTTGTAGACAGCATGTATATGGGTTTTGTTTTCTTATTCATTCTGTATTATGATTGTAATATTTAAATAATTTATATTCCAATTGATTATTAATAGGTACGTATTTATTGACATTTTATTCTTTATAACTATGTTCCCTTTTTTTTTTTCATTTTTCTTCTTCTTTGTAGAGAAGATCCATTTCTTGTAATACTGATTTGGTGGTAATGAACTCCTTTAGCTTTTTCTTGTCTGGGAAGCCCTATTTCTCCTTCAAATTTAAATGACAGTCTTGGTTGTAGGTCCTTGCTTTTTATCACTTAGAATACTGCATGCCAATCTTTTCTGACCAAAATGTTTTTGTTGAGAAATCAGCTCACAGCTTTATGGGAGCTTCATTGTAGGTTACCATCTTTCTCTTGGGGCTTAAAAAATAATATTTTATTAGTATTATTATTTTTTTTAGAGAGAGGAGAAGGGAGGGGAAAAAAGAGGGAGAAGAAACATCAATGAGAGAGAAACATCAATGGGTTGCCTCTCGCATGCCCCCAACTGGGGGCCTGGCCTACAACCCCAGCATGTGCCCCAACTGGGAATCAAACCTGTGAACCTTTGGCTCACAAGCCAATGCTGAACCCATTGAGCCACACCAGACAGGGCTCTCTTGGGGTTTTTAAGATTCTCTCTTGTTCTTAATCTTTGACATTTTAATTATGATGTGTCTTAGTATAGGTCTCTTTGTGTTTATTTTGTTTGGGACTTTGTGTTTCCTGAACTTGTATTTCTTTTTCTTCACTAGGTTAGGGAAGTTTTCAGTCATTATTTCTTCAAATAGGTTCTTGATCTCTTGCTCTCTCTCTTCTCCTTCTGCTACCCCTATGACGTAGATATTGTTATGCTTTTGTTATCCCAAAGATTCCTTAAACTATCCTCATTTAAATTTTTTTTCTGTAGTATTTGCTGTTCTAATTTATTATTTTCTGCTACCTTGTCTTCCAAGTTGCTCATTTGATCCTCTGCTTCATCCAACCTACTGTTTTTCCTTCTAGTGTATTCATTTCAGGGATTGTATTCTTAATTTCTGGCTGGTTCTTTTTTATGGTTTGTCTTTTTTTTTTTTAATGCTTTCTATCTCTTTGTTGAAGTTCTCACTAAGTTCCTTGAACGTCCTTATCACCATTTTTTTGAACTTTACATTTGGTAAATTTCTTGCCTCCATTTCACTTAGCTCTTTTTTTCCTGAAGATTTCTCCTGTTCTTTCATTTGGGGCATGTTTCTTTGCTGCTCCGTTGTAGCAGTCTTTTTTGTTTGCTTGTTTCTTTCTATGTATTAGGTGGTTCTTTTATAACTCTCAGCTTTGGTAGGGTTGTCTTACATAGTAGACATCCTGAGGGACCCAGTGGTGCAGTGTCCTTGGTCACCTGATCTGTGCATTCCAGAAATGGCCCTTGTGTGGGTTATATGGGCCCTCCTGTTGTAATCGAGTCTTGATTGCTATTGGCCTGTTTGTGTGGAGGGTGGGTGGTGACCCTCAGGCTGGCCGACTGTGAGGACTGATCCTGACCACTGTGTGTGAGCTGCTGTGCTGGTGCTGACCATGTGAAGTGAATTCACCTCTGGAGGGTCTGGTCCCTACCGAGGCGTCCCTTTTGATATGCCATTTTTGAAGCTAACTGGATCCTGTTATGATACTGTCTGAAGCTGGCCACTGGGTATTTTGGTTCTGGGGCCTCTTGGGAGGGTGTCTGATGCGTGCCAATGTCAGATGCTGCCTGTGATTGGTCCTGAGCAACATTTTTGGAGCTATAAAGCAATCCATGATTTGTGGCTGCCTCTACTTGGCCTGGGTGTGTATGGGAAGCACCAAGCTGTGCACCAAGGCAGGCTTTTACCAGCACTGGGCCCTGCCCGTGGCACTGGGAGCAGTGCCATCTCTTCCTGAGTCTTCCCTTCCTATCAGCCTCAATGTGGTTTCTTCTGTGAATCCTTAGTTATAAGACTTCTATTCAGCTTGCCTTCAGTTGGTTTTCAGGTTGATTGTTCTATATTTTAGTTGTAATTCCAGTTTGGTCTTGGGAGGAGGTGAGTGCAACATCCACCTACTCTACTCCCATCTTAGATCTCCCAGTGAAGAGAGATTCTTAAGTTGTCTTAAATTAATGTTAACCATCCATTTATCCAATCATTCGTTCATTTCTTCACTTAATATTTAATAAGTAACCACGATACGCCAGGCATTGAGCTGTATGCTGGGGATATAGTAATGAACTAGACACACAGCTTTGTCTTATGGGCCTTACAGTCTGGCAGGTTTATGGATTTGTGAACAATGCTTGGTTCTGTGTAAGATGCACCAATAAATGAGTAAAAAAGCTCCATCTGGAGCTTGTCTTTTATAGAGTAGCCTTGGAATTTAATAAGAATACCAAGTAATCATAACGTTATTTGTATTTAATCAGAACGTATTTTAAAATTTAAATTAAAATTTAATCTATCTGTAGTATATATGCTATTTTGATTCAGTACCTTTCTTTCCCTTTCTCCCAACTCCTGGGGTGGTACCTCATACCCCCAGCCACAGTTATTTGTCTGAAGGAAAGGACTGTGGCCTGAACCCCTCCGATCAGAAATTTCCCTGGGATTTTCCTACTGAAATCAGAAGAAAGGAAGGACTCTTCTCTCTGATAATGAAGCTCTAAGAATGACTCTAGAACTCTTTCCATCACTTGCTATGGGAAGAATGAATTCTGAGAGACCAAAGCTGCCAGGTGGAGAAGGACCTTGGGAAGGAGGGCAACCCTTGGGGAGATGGGACACAGAGTACAGAGAGTGGAAGGGGCATGGAGAGAGGAAGAAAGAGAGTGAAGTGGGGATACTGGGTGAGGGAGAAAGACCGGGGGGTGGGAAGAGGGAGAGAGACTGGGGCTGGAGAGGGAGAGGAAAAGAGGGTTATCCCCTGTAAAACAAGGGGGTGCTGGGAATCTAGAACTGAGTTGAAACCTTTGTTCTCAAGGTGCTCAACGTCCAACCGGGAGGGTGACAGGTCACCATGGATCCAGACCATGAGGAGGGCCTGCACTGGGGGTTGCCCTGAATGGACTGGGTGGGATTGGGGGTCAGGGAAAGCCCTTGGAAGGAGAGCTGGGTCTTGAGGGATGAGCAGTTCTCCAGGTAAAGCATTGGGTGCCCCAAGGTGTGAAGGTCAGGACTCTTGGTGCATTCCTATAACTCCCAGAAGTGCAGACCAGCTGTAGCACAGGGTGTGTGTGGGAGTCACTGGGGGGCAGTTCAAGTATTGTAGACTTTATCTCGGGGCATTGACCAGTGTTTGCTGCTGTTTGTGCTAAACGTATCCCATGACCTACAGACACCAGAGCCTGGAGAAAGAGTTCTGGAAACTGACAGATTTCCTCAACTCACGTTTCCCTTATCCCAAGTGACATCCGAATGCTGTATTTCCAACAAAAACTCCAACAGAATTCCAGAGTCAATCCACTTCTCAACACAGTTACTATAAAACATAACACACAAACTATTCCCCTGCCCTCAAGCCCCAAATCTAAGTGTTTGCTGTCACTGTCCAGGCAACACAACAGTTTTCTAGTTTTTCCTTGCCATTTTTTCTTTCCTTTTTCTTTTTTTTTTAAGTTCAGAGAATGACTTGCAGTTCTTGAAGCGTGCTGTACGGATTGCATGTCTAATTTATTCAGCTTACCCAGAGACACTTGAGATAATTACAGTGGGAAATTCTGTTTTCTGAAAAAACCTAGATGCCGAGAGGGTTATTTTGCCAGGTTCTCTGTGGGACTCTGTGCCCTGTGGAAATAAAAGAGCACTTGATGTATCTGCTGTGGTGATTTGTGGGTTCAAAAGCCAGAACTTTTGCAGTGTTTCTGGAGATGTGAGACTGATGCTATATTTTTCATACTCTTCAAAATTCAGTTTAGAAAACATAGAACACATTCAGTTGTATAAGGTAATTTCCAAACTTGGCATTTCTTTGCTATATTGCTGAGCGTCCAATATATGAATATCCATTATAACTTTGGGAATGGGTTGCAATTAGAATAATGAATTACTTTAAAAACCACTTTTATTTATATTTCTATCTTTGTAAACTTTATGAAGGCCACATACATGTAGGAGAGGGCACAAATTATCAACATACAGCTCAATGAATTTGTCACTAATTGGTTTACATGTGTCACGAACCCCCAGGCCAAGAAACAACAGTGTCAGGCGCACTCCAGAAGTGCCCTGGGGTCCCTACCACCCAGTTCCTCCTCCTAGGATGATCCTGTCCTGACTTCTGGTACCTCTGGATTAGTTTGACTCTGTCCGTAATATTCTTGTAAGATTTGCCCATGTTGATTGTAGTTGTAGTTCCTTTGTTTTCGTTACAGTGTTTCAATGAGTATACTATTATTTATTTATCCAAACCACTGTCAATGACCACTTGGGTTGTTTTTGCCTATTATGGGGAGTGATGCTATGAGCATTCTTGGTCACAGAAGATGTGATTTTGTAAATTTAATCTCACTATCACGATATTAGTTAGGGTTTTCCAGAGAAACAGAATCAAAAAGAGGTGTGTGTGCTTGTGCGTGAGTGTGCGCACGTGCATGTGTGTGTGTGTTTGTTTATTTATTTTGAGGGACTGGCTCATCTGATTGTGGAGGCCGGCAAGTCCAAAATCTGCAGGGTAGGAGCAGGCGGGAAACCCGGGGAAGAGTTGCAGTTTGGCCTTGGGGCAGAATTTCTTCTTCTGGGTAGATTAGTTATTGTTCTCCTATGGCCTTCAACTGATTGAATGAGGCCCACCCACACTATGGAGGGCAATCTGCCTTAACTCAAAGTTCATTGACTTAAATGTTAATTTCATTCAAAAACACTTTCATAGGCACATTCAGAATAATATTTTACTAAATATCTGGACAGTGTGGCCCAGCCAAGTTGACACATGAATTAACTGAGAGTCACTTATTGAATATCTGGCATGGGACCTCTCCTGTAGTGCTGGGGTGGGTATAGGATGGTTAGGGTGCCCTAAGATATAGTGTATTATTGGAAAAATTTGAGGTGTAGTGAGGCCAACAGGTCATTGAAAAAAGTTCATTGCTCACAGTTCCCAAGAGCAGGGGCATGTCGTGCCCGCGGGTGGAGGGAGCACACAGGGAAGCCGCAGTCAGTCGGGGGGGAAAGAGAGGAACTGTGGTAAGAAGCTTTTTTGTGGTTTTCTGAGAGACAGGGCCAACAGGCTTAGGATTGGCTAGTTCAAACAGTTTCAATGGGCTCTGGGGAATAAGCGCTGTTGCTGGTTTTCTCGTGCCTGGCCCTGGGCTCATTAGAATAGGTGGCTGGCGGCCTGGAGTGTGAGAGCCCTATGAAGGGGCGGTTGGGAGAATAGGCTCTAGGCTGGTTGGTTTGTACTAACCTCTGTTGTACATCCTTTAATGAGCCGTTTATTTTCTCTAGGAGGCGGCCGGCCTTGGGAAGGGCAGCCTCGCCAGAGTCAGCAAGACGCCAGATGCCAAAGCATCAGAATACATAAAATAAAAGCCATGGTTAATATAGAGGGGCAGATCGGGGGAGACAATCTAGTGGCAGGGTGGCTGGACAGAAAGCATTCTGGATCTGAACACATGGAACCTAGGATGCTTCATTAATGGATGATTCTTACCACATCTTGCTATAGCGATGCGCGCTTTAATGAAAAAAACTGAGGCTCAGAGCGGTCAATCAGGTCCTGGTAGTTAGGAGCAGAGGTGAGGCTGGGACCCAGGTCTCTCTGACTTGCCATTCTTAACCTTTATGCTCTTCTCCCACCTATTTTTGTTCAAAACATTTTATTCCTGCCTCTCGAACCTCAAGGGGTTGTTAGAAGATAATGACTTTATATAAGTGAACAAGCTTTGTAACCAATGAAGAGCTAGACAGATAAAATATAAACATCTTATAAGGTTATATTACAGGAACGCTACTAGGAAATATATAAATTCAATTTATAGAAACTTAGAACTAGGGGAGATGCTTGGAGATCATTTGGGCCCTGTTTGTTCTCAAACAGATGAAAGCCAAATGACTTACCTGCTCCTGGAGCGCTGCCAGACTCTCCCTCAGAGCCCTGCGTATTATCACTGTGATGAGACAAAGATCAGTGGATGTTTATTTCACAGCGACTTTGCTTAGTAAGTTACTTCTTCAGTGTTCGCAGTAGCACCTAGTGGTCTGAGTATTATTAACAAAACATCCAGAGGTATCTAATTTACCCAAAAGGTGAGGCTTGAGATCTGGCTCAATATGTTACAGATTACCCAGCCTGGTTCGCTTAGTCTCACGAAACTCATAGATAGTTCTTTGCAGTAGGAAGCGGTGGCAAGAGCCCTGTGCTAAAGGGCCCCCGAGCTTGAGTACTACTCAGCTGCAAGCTAGCTGGGCGATCTTGGATGGTGACTTGCTCATTTTGAGCATCACTTTTCCCACTTACAAGCCCTAAGAATTGAGCTAGAGGATGTCTCAAGTCCCTTTTTCAGCAAGAACGTGTGACATTTGATCATTTAGGATTTGGATGGTTAATGTCATTTTGATAGAGGGGCAAAGTACTAATAAGTAGCTGGGAAGCTGGTCGTCTTTGTGATTTCTGGTAGTTCATAAAATGGAGAAAGATTTACATGAATAGCTGAGTTCATCTACTCTGATACCAGCTCTCTGCTGACTCCACTTCCTTGGTTAGCCGTGCTTACCATAAATTAAACTTAACTGCTTCTGCCTGGGAATGATGCTCTCAGTAAATCAGCACTGGAGGAGAGAGGCTTTGTCAAGGAAGATTTTCATGGGCTACTCCAACCATTGGAAAGGCAACATATTATCTGACAGCAGCTTCTGAATATTACCTTATGTCTTGGCAATTGTTTTCCTAATAACCCAAAGTCGTCGATGAAGCATAGGTCACGTGGCTTGGACTCTTGTCTGCCTTCTCTGTCTGGTAGGGGTTTATTCATCATGTCTTCCTTGTTCTCCATTGAATCTTCTTTTCTGTATGCGGCACAATGAAATGAACTGACCTATTTCCAGATAATTAGATCATCAAACAATATCCCCCCATTTAAAAAAAAAAGTCAGAATTTTATCTAACATTAAACTGTATAGTAGCGCCTGATTTAGTAATGTTGTCCACATGGCCCTCCAGGATGGGCTGGCCTAGCATCTGTGAATTGATGGTAATTCTCATTCCTGGTGCTTAATCAAACATGCCCCTACACTCGCAAATAATCAAAATTTTTTGTTTTAATTAGCAAAAAACACGCAAGTCATTTCAATGTCACCTTGAATATTCATGGTGTAAAGAAAAAAAAATGACACTTCTGCGCCACCCATAGCTGGTTTGCTGAGCTTGAGGAGTTACTGGAGTTCAAAGAGTTGTCTCATTAAAACTGAAGTCGGTGCTGCTATTGCCAGGTAACTCTCACCCCCTCTGTCTTCCAATCCAGCATATCATTGCTAAGCTAAAAAGAGGCCCATGACAACTCCTGTACGCCCTAGAAACTTCCTAAATTTACTCACAGGTAGGAAGAAAAGGTGAAGCTACCTCCACTTTGCCTCTTCAACCCACAAAGACTCAGCCAGTAACTGCAGTGGCCCGTGAGAGCACAGCAGTAATTAGGTCATCTTAATGGGAAGGAGACACCCCTACAATGATAAGGGTGACAGGCTTAATCACTTCTCTGTGAGGAAAATGTCCAGGATTTGGCAGTACCTTACCGAAATGGAAACTTGTTCAGGGAGAGCTCTCAAAACAGAAAATGGAGTACTGTTGATTATGTACACACTGCTTCCAAGGCACAGCGTCTCCTCAGGGCGCCTCAGCTCTGCTGAGGGCCACATATGCCAAGGAATCTGGACTCACAGGACTTAGTTAGGAGGCATTTCATGAACAGCCAGCACACTGGGGTTTCCAACCTACCAAGCGTACTTCAGGCAGAGAAGTGAGGTGAACGGCACTAAAGTGATATATAGATGCTAGATGGGGATTTGTCACCTTTCTGGCAACTTTCTGTATTTGTGATAATGGAATTCAAGTTGTTGAAGTCATTTTAAATAGAGGGATGCAATTCGTCCTGCCTTGGCGGAAAAAATCACTGGTGGTGAAAGAGACTTGATGAAGTTGTTAGCATAGGTTTGAGTTTGGCGGTGGCATAATTTGGATATAGAGGATGTAGCTGACAGGGCCCATGCCTCCCATAGACACTTAAACACTAACTTATACACACAGAATACCTGTGACTATGTATACACACCTGTGGTTCTGTTTTTTTTGTTGTTAACTGCTCTGTGTGTGTGTGTGTGTGAGAGAGAGAGAGACAGAGACAGAGAGACAGAGAGAGAGAGAGAGAGAGAGAGAATTTGAAGCTGAAAGTGCTGAACCAGTGGCCCAGAGGCAGTTAATGGCAGACGAAGAGTTGGTGAGTAAGTGCTCCAGCTCCCTTGCAACTCAGTTGGGTTAAGTTTGAGGCTTGTTCTCCTGTCTCCCAGAGTTCTCCAGTGAACTTGACCTCTAGTCGCCTACAGCAGTAACTTGCTCTAGAATGCACCTTTAATCAACTTCCTTCTCATCCCCATCTCATTTCTCCATTCCATTGCCATTTTTTCTCAAATGAACTAATTCATTTATATCCATGCCTCAGGCTGGCTTCTGGGGAAACTCAACCTAATTTAAGGGGTGAGGCTGTCTCTAAGTAAGACAGGGTACTTGTTACTGGGACATAATATGGCTGTTTCCACTCACCACGCTAATATCTCAGAGGACGATTATTCAACATGACACGGCATATTCCTGTTTGCCTCATGACGATAATTGAGGTCAGAGAGATTCTCTGATTCTGAGCAGAGTAGAAAGTGAAGTGCTAATGGATTTAGTCAGGCTAATATAATTCTAGGTTATGCTGCAATAACAAGTTAACTAAATCACAGTTTACGGCCACTTAGGTGGATCTCCTTGGTGACTTTCTTGTAGGAGTAACTCCAGAATTTGGTCTGTCTCCATCTGGGGGAGGCTGAGCCCCCTGGCCATGCTAGGGAAGGAGGGGAAGGCAACAACAGGCAGTGTTCTCCTCTAAGCAAGGGGCGCGATCTGAAGGGCAGGTGGCGATGAGCAAGTCCTGGGAGAAGCAGTGACTCCGCCCAGTATAGGTAGCAAAAGTACCTGCGGGCAAGATGTGTATTAAACAGATGTGCAAAATGTAAAAAGTCCTTAAATTATGGTACTCATCAGAATAAATGCCTACTTGGACTTCTAAAATATCAGACATTCACACTTTTAGGTTGCTCCAACTCAGTAACTATTATGATAGTCTATAAAACAACAGGCCAACTAGTGTAGCTAGTTAGTGAAACAATTGGTAGCTGACCCGCTGCAGCAGAAGTCAAACCAGTCAATTTGCATCTTGTAGTTGGAAAAGACAAATGGTGGTAAGATTGTATTTTTTACTTTGCAACTGGTGGAGTGTAGGCCCAGTTAACGCCTAGAGCTCTGAGTTCAACTTGAGCTCTGAGGAATAAAAATAATGCAAAATAAGTTTGAAGGATACAGCCATGGGAAATTTATCAGCTGCCGATTTTTCTCAAATTGTTAAACTCCTCCTAAATAAGGAGTGACCTATGAACACAGGATTTGGAGTCAGAAACCAGGGGTTGAGCTCTGGTGTTATTACATGTCAGTTGTGCCACTCAGAACAGTGACACAATTGTTCTAATTCCTCCACTTCAGTGTCCTCCTGTCCAAAACTGGGATGGTAATAGTACCTGGGTCTGAGACGTGATGTGAAGATTAAATGACTCAACAGAATGAAGCTCTTGGCGTAGTGTGCAACGCGTGGCAACTGTGTAATAATGGTAGCTATTATTTTTCATGTCCTGATGTGTAAAGCGAGGTTTCAGTTATTTATTTATGGTTTTGGTTATTTATTTATTGTTTCAACAACTATTAATAGGACATGTACTACAAGGGACTGTGCTCGATGGTTGGAATAAAATTATGAATAAGAACACAGCCCAATTCTTGTTCTGAAAGTGCTTGGAGTCTGGAGTCTGGTCAAGGAGATAGACCAGCCAACTGCATATATTTTCTCAAAGGACCAGATGGCAAATATCAGTGGGTCATAGGATATCTGTCACATCCACCCAACTCTGCCATCATAGCAGGAAAGTAGCCTTAGGAGATATGTAAATGAATGGACATGGATATGTTTCAGTGAACCTTTACACAAACAAGTAGAGGGCCAAATTTGTCCTATGGGCCATAGTTTTCTGACCATTGAGATAGTCAATAATATACATACAGACGTTGATACCTGTTATTTACTGAGTGCTCACCATGTATTTGTTTGTTTATTTAACAAACTCTTATATGTATAGCAGTTACTATGAGCCAATGATCAAATTACATACTTTAACTCATTTAGCACTCATGATAACTTCATTTACAAGATGGAATCGGTATTGGTATAATTTCCATTTTACAGATGAGAAAACTGAGTCACCAGAATGTTAAATAAACAAGAAATGGGGTTGGGATTTGAACCCAAATAATGTAGTGCCAGAGTCTGAGCTTGCAACCAGTATACCACACTGCTTCCCTCGCATAAACACTTCACTACAGACTCTAGTAAGTACACGAAGGGGTTAACAATAACGTCTGCTTCCTGGCCACTTCGAGGTGAGGAGCTTGGTTGCGTTTCTGAACTGCAGGTTATAAGTGGGTTGGGGATGGCTTGTTCATAGTTCCTGGAGATGGGACATGAGTCAGCTCTCTGAGGCCACATCTCATTTCTCCTTTTCAATGTCTTTGAACTTGAGGAATAAAATATTGACATCAGTCCTCATGCCACTTCATCTATAGACAGACCACAGGAGTCGGTTGTTATTGTTGCCTCCATAGAGCAGATGAGGAATCAGGAGCTCAGGAAGAGTGGGGGCAACGTGCCCTAAGGTCACAGCTTAAAGTGGCAGAGGCGGGATTGGAACCTGGATTCTCTAATTCTGAGGCCTGCATTCTTGGTCCTGAGCACCAGGACATACTGTCCTGTGCGTGCTCATATTGTCCCAGATCCTGCCCGTGATCTCATCAGCTGATCAAGGTAGAGGGAAAGTGAGAAGAATTTGTTACACTGAGCATAGCTGGGAAAAGAGATGGTATTCATCTTATTCAGACACTGTCTATGGAATGTAAAGGATTTAATAAACAACAGTGTGCCCATCCTGATAATTAAAACTCCTGAAAAATAATGACTTGGCCTGGAGGTATAATTACCTGGAACACCAGCTTAGTGTCTCTTTCAAAACAGTGACAATTTTTATGTCCTGCCATAAATGATCACTTAAGCAGGTTGAAATGAAAATGGTGCACGATGCCCCCTGTGGTGGTGGGGTTTGTGTTAGAAAACTGAACTTGATCTTGAAGAGGAATGCCCATCTGCGCCAAAAATATCCATAAACTCTCCACATTTTAATAAACGGTGGACTACAGAAAGTTTGTCTTGAACGAGAGGAGGAGGAAGCATAGGAGGTTTCGATGCTGAGTGGAAGAGAGGGCAGATGGGGCCTGACATGGCTTTGGAAGCCATCTGGGTGGCTCTGTGTGCTGAATTGTGCCTCTCCCGCAACCCGTACGATATGTCGAAGTTCTAACTCCTGATACCTGCGAGAGTGACCTTTTTCAGAAATAGGGTCTTTAGAGTTGTAACTAAGATGTAAATTATGATGAAGTCATACTGGAGTAAGGTGGGCCCTTAATCCAGTTTGATTGGTGTCCTTATAAGAAATGGAGAGAGAAAGAGAGACAGAGGGAAGATGGTCATCTGAAGGTGACAGAGACAGAAATTGGAGTGGTTTAGCTACAAACCAAGGAAGGCCCAGGACTGATGACCACCACCAGAAGCTGGGGTAGGCAAGGGTGGATTCTTCTTTCAGGCCTTGGAGGGTGAATGGCTCTGCTAACACCTTGATTTCAAACTTCCAACCCAATGAGCTTACTTTAAACCACTCGGTTTGTGGTCCTTTTCATGGCACCCCTAGGAAACGAGCACAGAGGTGTTTCTGACTCACAGAGAGCATGTAGGTGTGTGTGTGGGGGGGACGGTGGAGAAGAGTTGAAATGCTGAATGACCGTATTCATTCATTTCTTCATTTGCCATTCAAACAGGAGGCAGTATTATATTGTAATAGAAAAGAGATAAGACTTCGGAATCAGACAGATATACACTTGAATTTCAGCTCTACCACTTCTATGTTGGGTGAATTTTAATAATGATAATAATAATAACAACCTCTAACATTTATTGTTGAATTATGATATCCTAGGCCTTGTGTTTTGAGCTGAATATGTGCTATGTCCATTTTATAGAAAGGAAACTGAGACACAGAAGAGCAAGTCACTTTCCCAAAGTTCAACAGCTGTAAGTAGTTGTGGAACGAGAGTCCCAGTCCTCCGATGCAGACTTCTCCTGTTAACCACTACGAAACACTTGAGACTCGGTTTCCTCAGGTGTTCAGTGGATAGACTGAAAATACCGGTCACGGAATATTCACAAGGACTCCAGTTATAAGAATTTAGTCAACATATAGAGAAGGAAACTCATTAAAAATTTTCACAGGAAGTTGAAAAAATAGTACAGTGAGGACCTGAGCACCCTCACCCTGCTTTCCCCGATGATAACATCCAATGTAACTGCAGTGCAACATTAAAACCAGGGAAGTGACATTGGTTTAGTCCATGGGAACCGTTTTAGATTTTACCTGTTTGTGTGTAGTTTTATGTCATTTTATCATATGTCTAGATTTGTGTCACCACCACAATCAAGATACAACTTCTCACTGCACAGGAACTCCCTCGGGCTACGCTTTCACACAATTTATTTCAGTTTAGTTGGACTGCAATATTGTATTGGTTTCAGGTGTACGATGCAGTCATCAACATTTATATTCCTTACAATGTGATCACCTCACGAAATCTAGTAATGATCTGTCACTGTGTGAACTTATCACAATATTATTGACTCATAATATTCCCCTTTACCTTTTTCACCCATCTGCCTACCCCCGACCCTGGCAGCCACCACACTGACCTCTGTTTCTATGAGCCTGTTTTTATTTTGTTACATTCATTTTTTAAGAGTCACGTGTAAGTGAAGTCACGCAGTATTTGTCTTTCTCTGTCTGACTTATTTCACATAGCACAGTGCCCTCTAGGTCATCCACTTTGTCGCAAAGGACAAAGTTTTTATCTTTTTTTATTGCTGAATAATATTCCATTGAACATATATGTATGTGAGTGAATGTGTGTATGTGCGTATAGTCTGTCTGGAAAAAGTCCAGCCATTGTTAAAATAGCAATACCGGTTTCTGCAACATCAGTGTAACCTGGCAGCCAAGGAGAGTGGACTGGAATGCACATGCGTGAGCAATGATGACTTCACTGTGCTGGTCAGTGGGGGTGATAGATGCTGTTGAGTGAGCATGTGCACTGTGTGACCCCCACATTCAAAATGACTGAGCAAGTAGAGCAATGAATCTGCATCAGATTTTGGGCTCAGCTTGAACATTCCTCTGCGGAAACTATTTGGAAGGTTCAGAAGGCTGCAGCTGTGGGCAGCTGGTGACTGGCAGCTTCATCATGACAATGCACCCACTCATGAATCACGTCTCATGCAGAGTTTTTTGATGAAACGCCAAATCACCCAGGTGACTCAGCCCCCTAGAGCCCAGATTTGGTGCTCTATGACTTCTGGCTTTTCCCAAAACTAAAATCACCTTTGAAAGGGAAGAGATTTCAGACCGTCAATGAGATTCAGGAAAATACGGCAGGGCAGCTGATGGTGACTGGGAGAAATGTGAAAGGTTCTAAGGTGCCTACTTTGAAGGGGACTGAGACATCATTGTTCTGTGTACAATGTTTCTTGTATCTTGTATCTTCCTCAATAAATGTTTCTATTTTTCATATTACATGGCTGGATACTTTCTGCACAGACCGTTATACAGACACACACACCTTACATATTCTTTATTCCTATATTGATAGACACTGAGGTTGCTTTCATATCTTGGTTATATTAATATAGTAAATAATGTCACAATGAACACAGGGGTGCATATATCTTTTTGAATTAGTGTTTTTAACTTCTTTGGATAAATACGCAGAGTGAGATTGCTGGGTCATATGATAAGTATGTTTTTAGTTTTTTGAGGAACTTCCATGTGGTTTTGCATAGTGGGTGTGCCAATTTGCAGTCCTACCAACAGTGCATAAGTTTTCCCTTTTCTGTACATTTTCACCATCACTTGTTATTTGTTGTCTTTTTGATAATAGCCATTCTGACTGGTGTGAAGTCGTATCTCATCATGGTTTTGATTTGCATTTCCCTGATGACTAGTGATATTGAGCATCTTGTCATATGTCTGTTGGCATCTGTATATCTTTTTTGGACAAATGTCTCTTCATGTCCTTTTCCTGTTTTGTTTTTTTTGATCGGATTGTTTATTTTTTGTCGAATCGTATTATATTCTGGATACCAATCCTGCATAACATATAACATTTGTGAATATATCTCTTAGTTCCCATATTGTGCCGTATTTAACGTGTACTTTTTGCCCAAATTTTTGAGGGAAATATAAGGGTGCACAGTATGCATGGGTAGTACTAATTCTGTATCTGTATAAATGTTTCTAATTCTTTTATTTATGCTTGTGTGTTAAAAGTATAACTCTGGAAAGCAATATCAATACCTGTATGCAAAATAATACCCTAGAATATGATAATCGGTTTTGTTTTTAAATATAAATAAATAACAATTAAAATTTTGAAACAAAAGATATTTTTTCCTGATACTTTGGGCCAGAAACATGGCTGCGCATTACACGCAGGGGCACATTAAACATGGCAAAGTACAGTTGGCTGTATTTTCATTTTGTTGATGGTTTCCTTTGCTCTGCAGGAGCTTTTTAGTTTGATGAAGCCCCATTTGTTTATTTTTGCTTTTGTTTCTCTTGCTTGAGGACACATATCAAAAAGATATTACACAGAATGATATCAAATAGTTTACTACTCATATTTTCTTCTAGGAGTTTTATGGTTTCAGGTCTTACACTGAAGTCTTAAATTCATTTTGAGTTATTTTTATGTATGGCTTAAGACAGCGATCCAATTTTATTTTTTTGCATGTATCTGTCCAATTTCCCAACATCGCTTGTTGAAGAGACTGTTGTTTCTCATTGCATATTCTTTCCTCCTTTGTTGTAGATTGAACATATAAGTGAGGGTTTATTTCTGGGCTCTCTATTCTGTTTCATTGATGTATGTATCTGTTTTCATGACTCTCATACTGTTTTATTATAGTTTTGTAGCATAGTTTTAAATCAGGGAGCAGGATACCTCCAACTGTGTTCTTTCTCAAGATTGCTTTGGCCATTTGTGATCTTCTGTGGTTCCATATAAATTTTGGGATTACCATATTTTGCCATGTATAATGTGTGCCCATGTTTTTGGCCCAAATTCTCAGGAAAAAAAATCTTTTGTTTTAAATTTTTAATTCAATTTTGTGATTATGTATATTTAGAAAGAAAACCAATTATCGTATTCTAGGGTATTATTTTGCATACAGATACTATTATTGCTTTTTAGAGTTACACTTTTAATGCATAAGCATAAATAAACGAATTAAAAACATTTATATAGATACAGAATTAGTACTACTCATGTACAATGCACACCCTTATTTTTCTCTCAAAAATTTGGGCAAAAAACTGAGTGTTATACATAGCAAAATACGCTATATTGCCAGTTGAGAAGAATGCCATTGGTATTTGATAGGCATGGCTTTGAAGTTTTAGATTGCTTTGGGTAGTATGGTCATTTTAATGATATAAATCCTTCCAGTCTATGAACATGCTGTACCTTTTCATTTATTTGTGTCCTCTTCAATTTCTTCAATGTGTCATAGATTTCAGAATACAGGTCTTTCACCTCCTTGGTTAAATTTATTCCTGGGTATTTTATTCTTTTTTATGCAATTGTAAATGATGTTTTTCTTTTTTAATTATATTTTATTGATTATACTATTACAGTTGTCCTGATATTTCCCCAATTGCCCCCCTCCACCCAGGAGTCCCCATTCCCTCAGGCAATCCCCCCACAATTGTCGATGTCCATGGATATAAATTCCTTGGATACTCCATTTCCTACACTGTACTTTACATCCCCAAGGCTATTCTTTAACTACCTATATGTACTTCTTAATCTGCTCACCTCCTCACCCATTCCTCCATACCCACCTCCCATCTGGCAACCATCAAAATACTCTCTGTATCCATGATTCTAGCTTTGTTCTTGTTTGCTTAGTTTGTTTTTTAGATTCAGTTGTTGATAGATATGTATTTTTGTCATTATATTGTTGTCATTTCATAGTTTTGATCTTTTTCTTAAATAAGTCCTTTTAACATTTCTTATAATAATGGTTTGGTGATGATGAAAGGCTGTAGTTTTTTCTTGTCTGGGAAGATCTTTATCAGCTCTTCAATTCTAAATAATAGTTTTGATGGGTAGAGTAATCCTGGTTGCTTTTCCTGACTTTGAATATTTCTTGCCAATCCCTTCTAGTCTGCAAAGTTTCTTTTGAGAAATCAGCTTATGGTCTTATGGGAACTCTGTGTAGGTAACTAACTTCTTTTCTCTTGCTACGTTTAAGATTCTCTATTTATCTTTAACCTTTGACTTTTTAATTATGCTGTGTCTTGGAGTGGACCTCCTTGCATTCATCTTGTTTGGGATTCTGTGCTTCCTGGACTAAATTAGGGAAGCTTTCTTTCATTATTTTTTCAAATAGATTTCCAATTTCTTGCTCTTTCTCTTCTCCCTCTGGCTCTCCCGTATGATGCAAATGTTGGACCTCTTGAAGTTGTCCCAGAGACTTGCTTACACTATCCTCATTTTTTGAATTACTTTTTCTTCTTCTTATTCTGATTGGTTGTTTTTGCTTCCTTATGTTCCAAATCATTGATTTCATTTTCACTTTACTGTTGTTTCCCTGTAAATTGTTCTTTATTTCAATTAGTTTATCCTTTGTTTCTGATTGGATCTTTTTTATGCTGTTGAGGTCCTCACTAAGTTCCTTGAACATCCTTATAACCATTGTTTTAAACTCTGCATCTGATTGCTTATCTCCATTTCACTTAGCTCTTTTTCTGGAGTTTTGATCTGTTCTTTCATGTGGGCTGTGCTTCATTGTCTCCTCATTTTGGCAGCCTCCCTGTGTTTGTTTCTGTGTATTAGGTAGAGCTGCTTTGACTCCATGTCTTGGTAGCGTGGGCTAACATAGTAGAAGTCCTGTAGGGTCCAGTGGCACAGCCTCCCCTATCACTCAAGCTGAGTGCTTGAGGTGCGCTCTCCATGTGGGCTGGGTATGCCCTCCTCTTGTAGTTGAGCCTTGGTTGCTGTTGGCAGATCAATGGGAGAGATTTACCCAGTTCAGTCAGCTGCAAGGACTGACTGTGACCACTTACCACCAAACTTTGGCCTCTGTGGAGGATCAGCTGTGTAGGGGCAGGGTGACGGTTCTCCCACGTGGTCTATAGCTGTTCCCTGGGTGTGTTGGCCCTGGGGTTTCCTGGGTGGTGTAGGCCAATGTCAGCACCCATCTGTGTTTTGCCTGGGGCCACCCTGCCTTAGCTATAAAGCAATCTGAGATGGCTGCTATCTGTGCTGGGCTTGGAGATTCCCAGGCAAAGCCAAGCTGTGAATCTAGGCTGGCTGCTGCTAGTGCCTGGCCTGGGGCTCACTGAGGCCAGCTGTTTGTTTTCATAGGATTCAGGAAGTTGTGAAGCATGAACCAAGACCAGCTTTTTTATATGGAAAAGCAGCTTAGTTGGGCCCATAAATTTGGTGTGGTGGAGTCTCGGGGGATCTCCAAGGTTGGTTAGACAGTGTTAACCAGGTTGATGGAGTCTCAGATATGGCATCAGCTTGCCCGCTCAGTGACTCTGTTGGGGGAGGGCTCAGAAAAGGAACAATGGTCTCTCCTAGCCTTGATGCTTCCTCCCTGAATGCCACTGATGCCTTTCAAACTGTCACCTCGGTGCTGGATCTCAGAGGGAGTGAACCTGAGTAAGTGAGTCTGTGTGTGGGTTCTTTAAGAGGAACTACTTGGGGCTCCAGAAGTTTCTTCCACTGACCCAATCCCCACTGGGTTTTGCAGTCAGAAGTTGTGGGAACTTATCTTCCTGGCACTGGTTCCCTGGGCTGGGGTGCCTGGGGTGTGGATGGGACTCCTTGCTCCTGAGATATCCCTCCCAAATACTTATCCACCACACATGGGTGAAGGACCAGCCCATTCCGCATCTGTGCACCTCCTGCCAGCCTATAAAGATGTTATTTCTTGAATTTCATAGTTGTTAGGCTTCCATTCAAATAGATTTCTGATGGTTCTGAGTGATGGTTGTTCCATATTTTAGTTGTAATTTTTAAAAAATGTATTTGTTTTTAGACAGAGAGGAAAGGAGGGAGGAAGAGAGGGGGAGAAACATCAATGTGTGGTTGCCTCTCCTGCGCCCCTTCTAGGGACTTGGCCAGCAACCTGGCATGTGCCCTGGCTGGAAATCAAATCAGAGGCCCTTTGGTTTGCAGGCCAGTGTGCAATCCACTGAGCCACACCAGCCAGGGCTCTTTTTTAGTTGTAATTTTGATGAGGTTGTGTGAAGAGAAGAGGTATGTCTGCCTACACTGCCATCTTGACTGGAAGTCATGACATTTTTCTTAATTTCTCCTTCTGTTTATTAGGATATAGAAATGCAAGGGATTTCTGTATATTAACTTTTTATCCTGCTACTTAACTGAATTTATTTATTAATTCTTTAGTTTGTTGATGGCTTCTTTAGTGTTTCCTATATATAGTATTATGTCATGCAAAAAAAAAGTTTTACTTCTTTCTTTCCAATTTGGATACCTTTTATTTCTTGTCTGATTGCTGTGACTAGGACTCTAATGACATATTTAATAATAGCGGTGACAGTGGACATCCTTGTCTTATTCCTGACCTTAGAGGAAAAACTCTCAGCTTTTCAGCATTGATATGATGGTTTTCTGTGGGTTTCCATATGTAGCCTTAATCATGTTGAGGTAAGGTCCTTCCTTTGTTGAGAATTTTTATCATAAATGTATGTTCAATTTTGTCAGATTCTTTTTCTGCACCTATTGAAAATATCATGATATTTTTTCTGTTATTGATTCCAGAGAGGGGGGAAAGGAGGGTGAAAGAGAGGAAGAGAAATATCGATGTGAGAGAAAAACATTGATTGGTTACCTATTGCACGTACCCCGAATGGGGACTGAACCCTCATCCCAGACATGTGATCTGACCAGGAATTGAACCCATGACCTTTACCAACCAACTGAGCCACACAGACAAGGTGATCGTATGGTTTTTATCCTTAGTTTTGTCGATGTGATGAATTACATTTATTGTTTAGCAGATATTGAACTACCCTTGTTTCCCTGGTATAAATTCCACTTAATAATGGTGTATAATCCTTTTAAGGTATTGTTGAAATTGATCTGCTAGTATTTTGATGAGAATTTTAAAATCTATTTTCATCATGGATATTGACCTGTAATTCTCTCTCTCTCTCTCTCTCTTTCTCTCTCTCTCTTTGTGGTGTCGTTGTCTTGTTTTGTTATCAGGTTAATGTTGGCCTCCACGAATGAGCCTGGAAACATTTTTTTCTCCATTTTTTTGGAATAGTTTGAAAAGAATAGGTATTAATTCTTCTTTAAATGTTTAGCAGAATTCACCTGGGAAGCTGTTTTCTCCTAGGCATTTGTTGGGAGTTTTTTTTGAATTAAAAAAATTTTTTTTTGTATTTTAAATTTCTTTTATTATTGTTCAGTTATGTTGGGAGTTTTTTGATTACTGCTTCAATTTCATTGCTATAATTGTTCTACTCAGATTTTTAGTTTGTTCCTCAGAAGGTGATATGTTTCTAAAAATTTATTCATTTCTTCTCATTGTCCAATGTATTGGCATGTAATTATTCATTATGTGCTTCAGTAATCCCTTGTATTTCTGTGCTCTTGGTTGTAATCTCTCCTTCATTTATGATTTTATTTATTTGGACTTTCTCTCTTTTTTTTTTCTTGATGAGCCTTGCTGGAGTTTTGTCAGTTTTATTTATTCTTCAGAGAATGAACTCTTAGTCCCATTGATCTGTTTTGCTTTTTATTATTGCCTTTATTTCATTTATTTCTGCTCGGATCTTTATTATGTCTTTTATCCTACTTTGAGTTTTATTTGTTCTTCTTTTAGGTGTCAAGTCAGATGGTTCATTTGGTATTTTTTCTGCTTCTTGAGGTATGCCTGTGTAGCTATGAACTCTCCTCTTAAAACTGCTTTTGCTTCATCCTATATATTTTGTAAAGTGCTTTCATTTTAATTTGTCTCAAGGTAGTTTTTCATTTGTGTTTTGATCCATTGGCTGTTTAGTGAATGTTGTTTAATCTCCACATATCTGTGTTTTTTTCAGTTTTCTTCCTGTAAATTGATTTCTAGTTTCCTGCCATTTTGATCAGAAAATATGCTTGATATGATTTCAGTCTTCTGAATTTATTGAGGCTTATTTTGTGGCCTGATACATGATATATCCTGGAAAATTTCCATGTGCACTTGAGAAAAATGTGTAATCTGCAGTTTTGGGATGAAAAGTTCTAAAAATGTCTGTTAAGTCATTCTGGTCCAATGTGGCATTTAACGCCCTTATTTTATTATTGATTTTCTGTCTGGATGAGGTAAATGGGATATTAAAGTCCTGAACTATTATTGTATTACTGTTAATTTCTGGCTTTATGTCCATCAATATTTGCTTTATGTACCTGGGTGCTCTTATGTAGGATGTGTAGGTATTTACAATTGTTATATTCTCTTTTTGGATTGACCCCTTTATTATTGTGGGATGTCACTCTTTTCTCTTTTGTTGTCTTTGTTTTAAAATTTATTTTTTTCTGATATGAGCATTGCTACTCCAGTTTTCTTTTTGTTTCTATTTGTGTGGAGTATCTTCTTCCATCCCATTCACTTTCATTCTCTGTGTGTCTTTCAATCTGTAGATGGTTCTTATTTTTATATTTATCCATTCTGACACCCTTTTGCTTTTGATTGAACCATTTAGTCCATTTACAATTAAAGTAATTATTGGTAGATATATACTATTGTTATTTAGTTAACAGTTTTTGTTTTTCTTCTCTGTTCCTTTCTTCTATTTTTGATCTCTTTCCTTTTGATTTGCTGGTTTTCTTTAGTGTTTTGTTGGGGTTCCTTTATTTTTATTTTTTGTAGGTTTTTGGTTTGTGGTTACCATGTGGTTTATATATACATCCACCTATATTTATAGCAGTTATTTTAGGCTCATAGTGTTTAAGTTCAAAATTTAAAAACACTGAAATTTTACTTCCCCTTCAATCTTTGTTTTTGACATCATGTTTTATATCATTTTGTTTTGTGTATCCCCTGACTCTTTATCGTATTAGTTGCAGGTAATTTTGCTACTTTTTTTTTTTTTTTTGCTACTTCATATTAGCTTTTTAAGTGGTTGATTCACTGTCTTTATTATATATTTGCCTTTACAAGTGATATTTTTCTTTCCTGTTTTTTCTTATTTCTGTTCATGACCTTTTCTTTACTGCATTAAGAAAGCCCTTTAACATTTTTTGCAAACCCTGTTTAGGGGTGGTGAACTACTTTAGTTTTTGCTGGTGTCGGAAACTCTCTCTTTAAATTCTGGATGATTACCTTGCTGGGTATAGTATTCTAGATTGTAGATTCCTTTCTTTTAGCACTTTAAATGTTTCCTGCCACTCTGTTATGGCCTGTAGAGTTGCTGCTGAGAAATCAGCGGATGGGCCTATAGAGTTTCCCCTGTTTGTGACTTTTTGTTTCCTTCTTGCTACCTTCAAGATTGTCTGTTTCTCTCAACTTTTGCCATTTTTAATTATATGCTGTCTTTGTGTGGGCCTCTTTTGGTTCATTTTGTTTGGAACTTTCTATTCTTCCTGGGCTTGGATGTCTGTTTTCTTTTCTAGATTAGAAAAATTTTTAGCCTTTATTTCTTCAAATATACTTTCCACCCATTTCTCCTCTCTTTTTTCTCTTTCTGGAATCCCTATAATGAGTATTAGTGCACTTGATGTTATCTCAGATGTCTCTTATACTATCCTAATTAAAAAAATTTTTTTTTCATTTTTCTCTCCTACTTAGGTGATTTTCACTCTTTTGTCTTCCAGATAGCTAATCCGTTCTTCTGTACTCACTAATCTGCTGTTGATTATTTCTGGCATTGTTTTCATTTCAGTTATTGTAGTCTTTACTTCTGATTGGTTCTTTATTATATTTTCTAACTCTTTGTTGAAGTGTTCTCTGAGTTCTTTTATTCTAAAGGTTGTTGAGCATCATCCTTATGGCTATTTCTTGACTTCTTTATCAGACAAATTGCTTATCTCTGTTTCATTAGAGTTTTTCTCTATTTTTTTCTTTTTTTTTGATTCCTTAATTTGGGGCATACTTTCCTGTTTCCCCATTTTGTTTGACTTTCTGTGTTCCTGTAAATTAGATGATATAGCCATCTCTCCCAATCCTGAAAAAAGGGGTCTTATATAAAAGTGACCTCTGTATAGATTATATGCCAGGTAGTTTGTCAGGTTAGTTGGAGCCAGGGTGGTTGCATACAGTGCCCAGGGTGCCACCTGGCCGGAAGGAGCAGGTTTGGGTCAGGGCAGCCCGGGTATGTGGGCTTTCCTGTCCATCTGGACCAAGTTAAGCAGTCCTGTAGAATTGTTCTGCAGAGCCCTACTGATTCTATTCTTGATCGGGGTGCAACTGTCTCGGGTGTGTGTGTGACTTGCCCTATTGTTTTCATTGTCTGTTGCTGGTCTGGGCAGGAGGTCCTGTGAAGGCACATGCCACTGCAGCACTCTGCCCTCTCCTTGTTACTCTCCGTGGGAGTTCCTACTATGTGCATGGCTAGCCCAATTGTTTTTATTGACTGCCGCAAAAGACTAGTCTGAGCTGGACTGTCCCAAGGATGCAATCACTGTAGCACCTCGCCTTCCTTTCACTCTAGGTGGGGTTGCCCAGTGTGCATACTGTGGCTCTCTTGCAGTTTTGCTTTTCTTCCAGGCAAGGCATCCTAGTGGACGTGTGCAGCTGTGGGCTGGTGTGGCCTGAACACCCTGTTTGGCCTGCTGGATGTAACCCTGGCTGGAGGACCCTGTGCATGCCTCTTATAGCTCCCTCTTGTTCCTGCTGGAGCTACCACCAGGGGTGTGGCTAGGGACACACTACTGCAGCCTTACAGGTTGGCCAGAACAAGTTTGGTGCATTTATGTACAAAAGTTAATTCCCTATGACTTGATCTATAGTAAGAAAGTGGAAAAAATTAACTAATATAAGTTGTTTGTTATCTGAAATGTACCAAGAGGACTTTTCAGTCTATGAAAGTTAGAGTTCGTGCCCGTGCTATCCAAGGGTAGGGGGAATGTAAACAATGGCACTCACCAGCTCCTCTGGTTTTGATGGGCTCCCTCAGATTCTGGGGGGCTCCTGTGGTTCCCCAATCTTCTCTACTGATTCCTTACTTCTTTGTTGTGTAGAAACTGCTCAGTTGTCTTTTATTTGTCTCTCAGGAGGAATCATTCTAAATATAGGTGTGTATGCACTGTATTCGTGGGAGATGGTGAGCTCCGCATCTTCTTATGCTGCCATTTTGGTCCTGCCTTGTACATTGCATCCCACCCCTCATCCATAATCTCTGCTACTACTGCTATTTCCTTCATCTCTATGATTTTGTCATTTTGAGAATGTTATATAAATAGAACCATACTGTGTGTAACTTTTTGAGATTGCCTTTTTTTTTTTCATTCAGCATAATAGCAAATATTTTTGAGCTCTCCTGTATGCCAGGTACCATACCAGAAACTGGGTACAAAGAAGTCAAACCCCTCACTTTAGCTTCTGTTAGTCAGCTTGCTAGTTTGCTTTGTTACTGGTGGGAAAATGTTCCCAAATTTGAAAATGATTAACAGACCATTTTTTTTTTCTGGTGTCACACTGCCTCTCTTCATACTGGCTTATGTTTCCAATCCATTTTATTCCTCAAGCCAAACATTCTCATTATTGTTATTAAGGAGTCTGTGGAGAGATTTATGTGATGGGGAAAAGGCACAGTGGCAATATTTTAATCTGAATAGCTCTACAAACACCAAATTACCCTTTGTTGCAGTGGTGTCCTGGGAGCCTTAATTGATACTTTCTACAGGTTGACTGCTTTTTTGTTTCCACCTACACTCATCACAGCTGTGTAGTTTGGTGCATTTATGTACAACAGTTAATTTCCTATGACTTGATCTATAGTAGGAAAGTGGAAAAAATTAACTAATATAAATTGTTTGTTATCTGTTTGAAATGTACCAAGAAAACTTTTCAGTCTCCGAAAGTACAAGGCAGAGTATGGAGCAGCTGCTTATTTTGAAAAAAGATTGAGATTCTGGTAAATTGGTTCATAGCTTTCTCATTATTACCTAGAAGCTTTGTGTCCTGAGCAAGTCAACTCTTTTGGACCTCTTCTTTGAAAGGAGGGCTATGGATTATTTAAGCTTTAAGGCCTTATACAAATGGGAAAAATAATTCTGTTTTTGTGTTTTGCGATCTAAGTTTATATAGTTATCACACATCAGAATGTCAAAACTAAGATTACTTAAAAAAAAAAAATTGGAGGCCCTTACATCCCATTCATTGTCCAGCCCCCGAACCTACCTTCATTGGCACCCACTTAACATTGTTGAAGTCTTACTGTGCTCCCCTAGAATGAGTGTCCCCACTGCTATCAAAGGCCAACTTCTCCCTGAGTGCTTTAGGGGCACTCCTCTCTCTGGCATCATTTTCTCTCTTCCCTGACTTGTTGTCTGCAGCATATGAATGAGCTCTAGTTCATTTTAAAAACAAAGCCCTCCTTTGATGGCATGTCCTTTGTTTAGCTGCTGCCCTATTCCACTCCCTCCCTTCACTGCAAATGTTTTGAGTCACCCACACATGCTGTTTTCTGTTCCTCGCCTGCTGTTGCACCTTCAGCCCCCTCCAACTGGGCGGCCATGTTCACCAAGCCAATGAGACTGGGCTTGTCTTCAACAACTTCCACGCGGCAAAAGCGCCACATTGCAAAACACCATGTGGCCCTTTTCTGTCTTCATCTTGGTGACTTCTCCGCATCCTTGACCCCCCTCTTGCTTGAATCATCATTGCTTTGGCCTCTGGGTGTGCCACTTTCTTTAGGTCATTCCTCCTTATTCTCCTCTGCTGGCTTTCTCTCCTCAGGGTTTGGTTTCGATCCCTTTTTACATCTCTCCCCACACACATATACTCTAGAAGTTCTCAACTAGTTATATGGCTTTGAAAACATGAATTTTGATGATTTGCATGTGCATATTTCAACCCAGTCTTCTCCCTTAGCTCTGGAATCTTGTATCTAATATTCTACATGGCATCTGAACCTAAATATTTCATAGGAATCTCAAACTTATATGCACAAAACAAAGTTCTATTTTTTGCCTTCCCTAATCTCCTTTTCTCTGTGTCTTCTCTGCCTAGTTTCTCAAACCATCATGCTAGGCTCTAGGCCCAAATTGGATTTTTCCCTTTATCCCATTTACCATATCAAATTCAAGTCATTTGGGCCTAATGCATCACAAGGTTTTCCACTTCTCCCTCCCCACCCTTGTTTCTCTGGCCAGTGTCATCACCATGTCATCTGGCTATTGTAACGTGTCCTAACCAATCTCTGTAACTTTACTTTTGCCTACACTTCATTTTCTAAATTCATTTTTGTGCGTCACCACCTGTAATGATCTTGTTTTACTTATTCGTACTTGTTTGTTAACTGTTTACCCCATCATTTCCCCTGAGGCCATGGGCTTTTTCTTCCTTGTTTGTCACTCTCTATTTCCAGAACAGAAATACATTTTTGAATAAAATGAATAAGCGAAGCAGAAAAGAAGTATTTTTTCCATCTTTATTGATATAATTGACATATAACTTTATATAAGTTTAAGGCGTACAATGTGTTGACTTGATAGGTTTATATAACAGAATTATTACCACTGTATGTTAGCTAACAACTCTATCATGTCACATAATTATTATTTCTTTTTTTGTGGAGAGGACATTTAAGATCTACCCTTTTAGCACCTTTCAAGTATGTAATAGTGTTATTAACTATAATCACCATACCGTGTCTTAGAGCCCCAGAACTTACCCATCTTATAATGGAAAAAAAGCCTGTGCTCTTTAGCCAATACTTCCCCATTTCCCTCTCCTCCTAGCCCCTGGTTACCACCACTCTCCTCTCTGTTTTTATGTTTGGCTTTTTCAGATTCTGTACATAAGCGAGGTAGACTATTTGTCTTTCTGCATTAGACTTATTTAACTTGGCATAGTGCCCTTAAGTTCTACCATATTGATGCACTAGCAGGATTTTAAAAGGAACCAATTTTAGGTATGACAACAGCAGCAGTAACAACAATGTTGTTAATAATTGCTAACACTGACGTAGTGCTTGCTTTGGAGAAAGGGCTCAAGTTTTTATGCCAGGGAACTGAAGCTTGGCAGCGGTTAACGGCTTTCTAAAGGACCTATAGCCAGAAGGAGACACTTAGGTCTCCATGATAATTTGGACATGTTATGCTCTTAGCATTATCAGTACTGACCCATTTTTTTTTCTAGGTAGCTCCAGGTTTTGACTCTAGTTCTGCTTCTTAACTAATGTGGAAGCTTTGAGGAATCACTGCATTAAGCCTCAGTTTCTCAGCTATAAAAAGGGGACAACAACAGCTACCTCACAGGGTTTTAAAGAGGGCCTAATGAAATAACGCAGCACCTGCACGGTGTTAAATGCGTGAACATGTTAGTAAAGTACCTAGCACAACCACTGGCATGATGCACTTATATTTATTAATATCTCTGGACTTTGGTTTCTGAGTTGAAGGCAAGTGCCATGATCTGAATTTCTGTGTCCCCTTGAAACTTAACCCCCAAGGTGACAGTGTTTGCAGAGGCAGACTCTGGGAAGTGATTGGGTTGTAAGGATGAAGCCCTCATAACGGGGGTCAGTGAATGTCCTTGCAATACAGCCCCCATAGAGCTCTCTTGCCCGTTCTGCCCTGGGAGAACACAGAGAGGTCATCTATGAACTGCGAAGCAGGCCCGATCAGATAGAGAACTGGACCATGCTGGCACCCTGGTCTCAACTTCCAGTCTCCAGAACTGTGAGAAATCAATTTCTGTTGTTTATAAGCTGCCCAATCTCTGGTATTTTGTTATAGCAGTCTAAATGGACTAGGACAGCAAGGATCATATCTTTTCTGAATGGGAGATTCACTGAAAATACACGGTGGGCCCCAGGGCTGGCCAACAAACTGCGGTCCGTCATGTGGCTACTTCCTCCCTTCCACGACCTTTTGCAGGCCTCTCCCTCAGGAACCTAGTTCCCATGTGTGTCCCCTGTCCTGATTTTCCATACCCAGGTCTGTTTCTTGCAATTCCCCTTTTCCAAATAGCTCCTCTGTGGCTTCTTAGGCTGACTGTCATACTGGAAAGTAGCCTGAGCAATTATTTCCATCTGGGGCCAAAGTTATGGATAAAGTTTAAAAGTGCTGCCACAGTGGCATTTTCATAGAGGTCTCGTGGAGAGGCAAGGTTTGAAAGCAGAATGTCCTTTTGCTCCGGGTGAAAATCCCAGCCCAATGGTAGGTTGGGGTGGGGATATTTTGGAACCAAGGTGCCTTCCTAGGGCCTGTAAACCACCCAACAGGTTGTTGCTGTCTCAGCTTTTCCATAGGACAGGCCCTATGCAAAGGGCACTCCGGAAGTAATTTGCTGGTGGTTAGGATGCTCACACTGAATAGTGGAACGCATCACCCTGTGTACATCCGTTCTTCATTCGGTCCTGGGGGGCCGAAGATGGGAAGGTCTGCCACATTTACAGGTGAAGGACGGACGCAGCTATTTACCGGAAGCCAGCCAACCCTGAATGCTCAATTACCCAGCGCTTGGCTGCCGGCTGCTTTGGCCAGCAAGAGGAGCAGCCCAGGGAAAGCTATCAATTTCTAGTCAATTCCTGTTGGAAGCTGATTTAAAAAGAAATAGTCAGCTTGTATGTTAAAGTCATGCCTGATTCTCCCTTATATTGTTGTTGTTCTTTGACAGACACATGTGTGTATATGTGTATACACACTCACACATGTATGTATATTTGTATGTATGTCATTTGGAAAAGTTTTAGACTTAAACAGAAAAATTACTGTGATACTACAGAGTTCCTTTGTACACTTCAGAAAGATTCCCCTAATGCTATACTCGACATTTTTGGAGCCATAACGTTTTGCCCCAGAGAAGAAAACTGTTTATTTATCAATTTTTTTGAGAACCTACTATGTGCCAGGTACTGTGCCAGGCACTAGGGATAGAACAGTGAAGATGACAGGCCTGGCCCCTAGCTTCATGGGTCTTATAGTCTAGCTTAGTGGTTTCTAAAGGGTGGTCTCTGCAGACTCATAGACGGAGAGCAGGCTGACACCTCTGGTGGTGGGGGTTGCGGGGTGGGGCAGTTGGAGGGTGGAGGGATGGAGGGAAAATAGAAAAGGGACTCACAGACATGGATAGCAGTGTGGTGATTGTGGGGGAGGAAGGGTGTGGGTGGACGTAGAAGAAGGTATAAAGGGGATAAATGGTTATGGAAAAAATACAATAAAAAATAAACTATTAAAAAAGATAAAGTGGCCTCTGGACCATTAGCATCACATGGGAACTTGCTAGAAATGCAAATTCTCAGGACCTATGCCATATTAGATGGGACCTGGCAATCTGTATTTTAGCAAACCTTCCAGGGGTTTCTGATGCATGTCCAAGTTTGAGAACCCCTGTCTAGTGGACGAAAACTAATACTAAATGAATAATTTTATATCTGTCCTAATTTCATCTTCGGAGTCAGACTGTTAGGAGACCCTTACCTTGTTGAAAGGGTAGGAAAAATCTGGCTGAGGAAGGGGGGTTTAGATTGCCCTCACCTGAAGGATGAGGAGGACCGAGCCAGGTGGGGGTGGTGGCGATGTGTTTAGGCCCCGGCACTGCCTGGAACCCGCGCTGCCTGGAACCCGGGGTAGGAGGCTGGACGTGTTAAATCTGGACTCTCCAGTCACTGTAAAATTGTGAGTCAGTAAGATTAGTTTTGGGTCCAAACCTAGCTTAATTAGAAAATCTAATTAACTAGCTCTCTGCATTTCCTCAATATTTTAATTGATTAAGATTAGAAAAATCAAATCTATGTTGCATTTAGAGGATTCTCTGATTAAAAAAAAAAAAAGAAGGGCTTTGCCATATACAGGTCATATTTGTTGGCTGGCATCCATAATTATGGATGAGAAACCCATTGTAGAGCTGACTCTACCTACAGTAGCTCTGTTGGCCTGCTGTGCTCACTCGACTTTGCTAAATTCAAGTCCTTCCCTGTAAACGAGTGGCTTGGACCAGATCCTCCAACCATTTCCCTTTTGACTTCATGATCCAGAATCAGCTATAAATTTGATTGTACTACTATTTACTTTTAAAAGTACATTTATATTCATTTCCTTCAACAACTAATTCTACACATTGCCTACTTGGTGACTTTAAGAGAGCTTCCCTATTCTTTTCTCTGAAATTACTACCATAAGCATATCCCACAAGAATATATTACTTGCTCTAATGATATGGTAATTATTAGGTAATGAAATGGCCAACTGTAAGCATATTATTAAGAGCAGTTGCTGTATGGAATATTTTTGTCATGCAATTAAAAACGTTATATTTTAGTAATGCGTAAGAAGTTACATGCTGAGGAGCATGAAAATAGAGCAATATCTTTCCATCTTCGGTTGAAATAAGTCTTAAACCCATGTATATAAAAAGCCTAAGGAGCCTAATTCCGTGGGCCAGTGCTTACGGCCTCACCTTGTCTTTGAGTTCACAGTGTGCCCTGCCGTTGTTGATTACAACTCTTCTTTCCGGGAGAGCTGAGGACGTTGCTCCAGTTAAAAAAGCTGGATTAGGCTGCTGCATTTCTAAGCTGACCATCCTGATTTATCTTGTCCCTCTCCATCTTCTACTGGGAGATCTTCTTCCTTGTAAGAGTACTAATTCTGATGGGCAGAGAGCTTTACACATAGAGTCAAGCACACTGTAGGTCCTTAACAAGAGTGAATTAACCTAACCGTAGTCAGACTAGCTTTGCTGCATATGTAGCGGTTTAATGAAGGTCAGAATGTGACACAGGCATTGTCAAGCACCTGTGTCCTGATGAACTTTGTGCCGAAAGTGCAGATTCTCACATGATTAAGTTTGGTCTTAAATTTTTCACCTTCGATTTGGGAGCCCCAAACTTGTGCTTACCTTCATTTAATGTAATATTGTCTCAGAAATGTTTCACACGGCATGTGAGAAGTGGCCATGCAGCTTTCCTGCCTGGAAACAGTCTTCCTTCTTCCCAGGGTCAGTTAGCCTTGATCCGCACCGACGATTGTCTTGTGTGCTCTACTTTCTATCTGCAGATGTTCTCACTTTACATTCTTGACTGGAAGCTCCTGGAGAGCAGGACCCATATCGGACTCATCTTGCCGTAATGATACCAGCTAACGCTTGCGACTGCTGACTTTGATTCAGGCACTTGGCCTGTCATGTGTTCTTCCCCATGCTCCTGTTAGCAGGACTGCACAGTGCCTATCACACTGGTCTCTCATGGGCCTCTCATATCCTATAAACTAGTAAATAATTGTAGAAAGTAGGAGTGATTCTGCATCTAGGTAGTGTGACGAGCTGATGTACAATTCTTCGGGAAAGGTAAAAATGCATGATACTAAGTGGTGCATTCTTTGGATGTGTGCAGACAGTAAGAGGCCTATGAGACATGCTTTCGACGTAAAGGAAATGAATGCCCAGTTATCTGAGTAAACCAAAGACACTACTGTATTGCTTGTTATTCCTGTCAGGTTCATCTCTGGCAGGAGCAATGTTGTTCTTAAACTTGTTTGTTTTCTGTGTTGCATGGTCAATCACATCATTACTTCAAGTCTAATGTAATCAGTTGTCTTATCTGTTGTTAGCTGATTCTGATGCAACTACTTTACCCAAGGGAGTCTAAGTTAAAATATTCAGTTCTGGGGAGTATAATTGCTGAGAGGGTTAACTGGGGGATTAAAGTAATCCCATTCTGTTCCAGGGCTTGGCATTCCTTGCTCTGCCATTCCATTCCATTCCACTTTTTTCATGCTGTTCCATTCTATTCTACAAACATGTTTTCAGTATGGCAATGGACTGAATATTTATGTCACCCCCAAATTCAAATGTTGAAATCCTTAATCTCCAATGTGATGGTATTAGGAGGTAAGGCCTTTGGGAGGTAATTACGTCATAAATGTAGAACCCTCATAAATGGGGTTCATGTCCTCATGAAAAAGATTCTAGGGAGCTCCCTTGCCCCTTCAGCCATGTGCAGGCGCAATAAGAAGATGGCTACCTGTGAACCAGGAAGTGGGCTCTCACCAGACACTGAGTCTTCTGGTGCCTTGATCTTGGACTTCTAGCCTCTAGAACTGTGAGAAATAAATTTGTTGTTTATAGGCCACCCAGTCTGTGGTATTCTGCTATAGCAGCCTCACTGGACTGAGATGGACTGAGACAGTATTAGGTACTGATGACACATGGGGATCAGATAAGATATGTCCTCTGCCTCACCTAACTTGGTGTCCAATGGGGAGATAGATAAGAAAACAGGCAATTACAGTGCAGAGGTAAACCCTATGAAAGGGGGACTGCAGGGAGCTCAGGCTGCTCTGAAGGATGGGATTTGATACATATGTCAAAGGAGGTACCTGGAGGGAGTGGTTGGTTGTGACCTGAGAGGAGAAAAGGAAATAGCCAAAGAACAGTCATCCATTTAGCAAGAGCAAGCAAGTTAAAGATAGGCACACATTCTTAATTTTTCTACTTTTTTTAGTCTCTTTGCAAAAGACTCAGCTTGCTTGTGGCTTCAGACCTCTAAATTTACCAAACTAGAGGCAGACCATATTTGTTTAACGTTAGATGTGTGTTTCTTCTCATGTAATTGGGCAGTAGAGAAGGGCTTGTTATTAAGGGATGGGCAATCTTCAGAGAGCTCAGGGTATGGGAGGAGTATCAGAAAAATATCAAGTATTTTTCATATATCATTTCAATTAGCTTCCTCTCCCAAAGCTGTAAGAAGTGGGCATGGCAGATAATCAAAACTTACTTAAAAAAGCAAGATTATGATTCTTATTAAGGTGTAATGACTTGTCTACAAGTATTATTTCTACTTAGGATGCAATTCAAATTGTTGAGTTGTTAAAGATTGAAGTTTCCTGACCAGCATAATTTGATGTTTAACTTTAATTTTCAGTTTCGATGGCTTTGATTCAAACGATAGTGATAACTTTGGTGTTGATGGATGTTAGCTCTAGAAGAGAAAAACACATTTGATTTTCTGAGCCCTTTGAGTATCTAATATTTTTGAACATTAAACTCAGAAATTATTTAGTGAAATATGTCTCTTGAGATACCTTTAACAAATAGACTGATTTTAAAGAGCTAAGGACAATAAAAGACTTCTCAAAATTTTCTCCCTCCTTTTAAACATATAAAATGCTCTGTGCATTTGGTAAAAGATTCAGGTTAAATGAGCAGCACTCAACTCTGATAGATAGATAAAAGAGGTGGTACTTTTAATATAATTATCTACTTGACAACCTTGAAAGGCAAATAATTCTAGGATTAAAGACTTTGGCAATTCAAATTGTTACTGAAGCTTTATGGATGAAAATGGATATATAATTTCAATTAAGGTAAGAGCAGCTCACCTCTTCGATTCAACAAAAGTGATACTTGGGTGTTTTTGCCTTTAAATCAAGTTTATTAAAGTTGTGGCTCTCACTTGGCCAGTTGGAATTGATCAAACATAACATTTTTCTGTACAATCTTTCAACTTTATATTTTGGATTTATTACAAGTAGACTCCAGAGGCTAAGAGTATGACCAATTTTCCTTCAGTAAGTGAAACCCTTTCCTATGCAGCACTGCTGAACGATTTCACATTAGAAAGAAGAACTGACTCAGGTCAACACAAATGGGGAAAAAAATGTGTGTCTTGACTGACCTGCTGTCCTCTTTGGGCCACCTCCTCGTTTCATGGCCCTCGTTCTCCTCCCCAGGAGTTAGCTGTGCTTGTCCTTTGTGTTCTAGTTCCTTTCGTTAGGAAATGTTTGAAATATTTATTCACATTAAGCTATCAGTGGCTTAGAGTAAATTTCTGTTTTAAAAGGGGATCTAGCTAGGTCACAGCTTAACCCAAAAGAATCAACCCGTAATGGTGAAATGTTGGTGTTAAAATGGGGAAGATTTTGGTATTTGCATGTTGGAAGCCTTGAAAGTGTACCCATTCTGTGAATAAAGCTAGGTGGTATGAGGCCATAAATGAAGCCCGTCCTATGGGTAAGAAAAAAATTACTATGAATCTCAAAGAAAGTGCAAAATATGAGCTATTACAGGTTGAATCTATGCAAAATAAACAAATAATTCTTGAATTTCTCCTATATTCCACAACCTCTTGTGATTTAACTACCTCCTACATGCCCCACCTCCAGACACCATCCCACTGTGGGTCAGGGCTTCAACATATGAATTTTGGGGGAACACAAACGTGCAATCTATAACACACATTTGATGAAATGCTTTTGTGGAAATGGAAAAATATAAACAAAATGCTGCTATGGCTGCTATGGGTAGTACAGAATTGGTTAAGAGCTTTGGTGTTAGAGTCCGGCAGATGTCGGGAAAGTGATCTTTCTAAGCTTTATTTTCTCTTCTGTCAAGTGGAGGCAACACCGGAACTCTCCTCACGTAACTGTTATGCAGACTGAGTAACATAAGGAAGACAATAAGCCATTTAGCATTGTGCCAGACACACACGAAGTACTCAGTAAGTTGTAGTTATTCTAATATACTAATTTTAATACCTATTATTCTTATGATATAATGGAAAATATTGCTTAGAAGGGGAATCTTTTGTGTAGGAGGAAAGAAATCAAAGTGAGATGGTAGAAATGAAAGTGAGCGGAAATAAAATTAGTAAATTCAAGAGCCACTATATTGGTCAGCCACACAGAGAAGCAGGGACAAGGTGAAGAGAGAAAGGGGTAGAATGAAACCATGGAACCAACCCCAACAGCAGCTGAGGGAGGGGCAAGGATATAGCAGGAATGTGACCAAGCAGAGTTTTGTCAAGGCTGCCCTGGCTACAGTCGCACACACTATTGGCTGGCTTGTCAGCTGGAACCCCCCTATGATAATAACATTATAATAAGAAAGAAGACACCCAAGTGAGGAAGGTAAAATGACCAGAGGGGCCAAGTGAGATTTAATTATCTCTGCCTTGTGGGAAAGGTTTGGAGTAAGTAGTAGTAAAACCAAGAATTAGCTCTTGTAGTAAACTGAGTTGTAAACAAAGGGCTGTATTGAGACCGTTGTTTTAAGCCCCTGGACACTGCTAACTTCTTCCTCCACCCGCTGACTCCGTTTGAGTCAGTGCAGGTAATAAATCACTGAAGTGTCCGTGTCTTCCTGTTCTGCTTATTGGCATTGTTTTGCTGTTCAGGAAACAGAGCAAGGAAAGGTGAAAGTGCTTTCTTCTTGTGCTTTGAAGGTTAGCTGGGTTCAGGGAGATCTCAGAAGACTGTTCCTTAGCACTTTTTCCTTCCTCCTTGCCTACTCTAGGGAAGGATGGGCCTACGCCGGGCAAGGAATGTGCGTACGCACGATGAACTCAGCTCTTTGGGTGGGTACTGTGTAGAGAAACGTGATTCTGGGCTCAGGAGTTTTGGATTTATTTGGAGAAAGTGAGTACTCAGGAGGCACTTGTACATGGCAACACATCCGTATGGTCAGTTCAGTGCAGGGTAAGATCAGTCCCTAAGTCTTACTGGAAGAGGGAGCGTTTGAGGAGGGATGAGTCAAAGGCTTTATCTTTGTAGTTTGTATGCTGACTTGAGCGAGCAGCATCGTCAAGGAGGGTTTTCTTTGGGGCTTCAGGGCCCCTTGCCCTTACTCCCTCCCCCAACAAGCTGAAGATTCTCCCCCAACAAGGTGAAGATTCTATAAACTTGTGTGTGTGTGTGTGTGTATATATATATATATATATATATATATATATATATATATATATATTTCCTTTTTAGGCCCCTTTCTTTGTCTTCCCCACATTTTCAATTTCCACTGTCCTGTCTCTCAGACACTAATACCTCTACCTCATTCCGTGCCTGTCTCCCTGGTCTATCTACAGCATAGAGACTTGTTTTATATTCAAGAATTCTGCCTTTTAGTTTTGATTTCCCAGGAGACTTGCCATCTTGTTGAAATACAGTGATGGCCATGAGGTGAAGGTAAAAGGGACGAGGTACCAATTGTCCAGCCTTAATTCTTAATTTTCATACCCTTTAACAGAAAACTAAAGAAATTCGGGAGGCAGTTTATTCTCAGCCTTATTCCAACCTATTTTAGGGAGCGAATTTGAAATGGTTCAGTAGTGGATGGAGTTCTATAGCGCTCTGGTGAACTTAGATTAGGAAAAGTGACTTTTTGGTATTCAATGCATAAATTCATACTTTGGGGTAATAACTCTTCTGTCTGCCTTCTCTGTAGTTTTTATTTCCCTAACAATATACTAGCTCTCTTTTTCTAGTATGTCCTTGCCATGCTATCTGGGAGTCACAGAGTGGGATGACCTGTAATCAAAGAAAGAGGTTAATTGAAAGGAGCCTCGCCTGAGCGGGGCGTAGCCAGCTTCCGGAAAGCAGTGCCCTGCAGTGGGAGGGGGCCCAAGAACTGTTTTCATGCTTTGCCCTGTACCAGCTTTCTCCTTGGAAAATTCTCATGACCTCTGCTGATGTTAATTAAACTCAGAGCAAGAGAGGCAAGTCTGCATATTATTCTGCCCAGACTGTAAAGGGAATCTTTAATTGTAAAGAAGCAACAACAGAGGCGTGTGTTGAATCTGAGCAACTGAGAGTCTCTTATTTTACTTATAAAATGTGAAATTTTATAACCTTCCTGTATACTGTTATTTCATTTGCTGCCCCTTTCCTAGGTGATGGGCTGAGCAGGGCTGGGATATTTGCTTCTACTTTTCTTGTGATTCCCTTTAGAAGAAGAAGAAGAGAGAGCTGGAATGAGTCATCCTTTAATTCTGTTAATATGTTTGTTTCAGTGTTATTCACATGCAAAAATAACTTTGAAACATATTTTCTTTGTAATCAAGTTAATAAATAGCTAAGTATGCAGAGTAAAATATGAGAGCATCTATTTACCATTCTGAGTCCTTTCTCACTCAGCCATCGTCTGGGAGCACTTCTTGTATTACTTACCTCCGGATTTTGACTTCCTCTGAACCACATATATCAGTACATCCTTGTCAGTCTTTTTACACATCGCATTGTCGTCTGTGTCCGTTCTCTGGGTTTGGATCTCTTTAGATTTGATCCGTGCTTTTTATGTTTAGGGAGACCTGGAATTTCTGGCTCACAGAAAGCTTAAATGCAGGATTTTTTACCCAGCAAATAATACCCAAAACAGCAAACAATGCTACAGATTTATTTTGTTTTCCAGTAACTTTTATGCTACTTTACAGAATTTTGAATAGGCAGGATGGTGACTGCATTTGCTTACCCTACATTTGACCTAATCTCTCCATCTAAATTTGGAGACAAAGTTTAGATTGCTTAAATGATTGACTGTGACTGCACTGTGTGCCTAAACTAGTGTCTGTTAAAGGTATTCAGTAAAAGTTAGCTGATGAATGGCTAAAGGGTTCAGTCAAGACTGGAATTAGGTTTTCTATGCTTTGGTTTGTGTACTCTTTCCATGACAACATACTGAATCTTAAGTTTTTTATAAATCATAAACATTTCTCGGCTGGACACTGTTACTTGGAAGGTAGATATTTAAAACATAAGATCGTGGTTTAAATAGCTCTGTGAATTAATGGAGACTTGCAGTAACATAGTCTAAAAAATTAGCTAAGCCCTGGAGAAATTAGCCTCCTGACAAGTATGGTTGTTAGTAGAAATTGATCTTGCAGTTGGAAGCTCTCGTACAGCTCTTTGCTTTTGATATTTTTCTTTCTGACACTTTGAACATGAAGATAATGCTAATCACTTCTGTCTTTCATTACTGAGTTGTTTGAACCTATAACACTGACGGAGCACAAATAAAGCTAATGAGCCAAAGGCAAGATTTCGATGTTCCTCATAGCAGATACATTAAGTGAACTGCTGGGGGGAAGTGCATGGATCTGAAATTATGTGCAGTTATCTGTAGACTTGAGTTAAACTCTGCTAACCTATGATTGATAAATTCTTAAATTTATTCAACAAATATTTAAGCACCTACTATTTGCCAGGACTTGGGTACGTAGAATCCTAGGAATATAGCAGTGAACAAAATAGATATGGTTCTCATAGACTTTTCAGTTTAATATGGGGCATTCAATGAAAAATTACATAAATATTTTGTTACAAATTGTATGTATTAAGTGATAAAAAATGAGAAGATCATGGTATGAGAATTTGGCCTATTCATGTACTAGAGAGAAATTCAGTGTAGCTGGAAGAGATAGTTAGGAACTTGGTCACATATTTTCTTGGCATAGCACGTCACATGCCCCTTACCAGCAGTCAGTAGAGAATTCTGTAGACATTTGCATGTGAGAAGACAGGACAGTATGTACGTTTGAAGCTGGGTGTATTGTTTCCTGCAGAATTTTCCTCTCTGAGAAGGAGGATCAATTTTCAAAGAACAATGGGTGGCCCTAGCACTATTTGTATTCATCCAAAAGTCAAGCAAAGTGCAGTTGATGGGGCTGTCTCTACTGTTGATGTCTGAGCTAATATCTTCTAGGATTTCATCAAACAGTGTTTCCTTTATCTCAAGTGTTATGTTTCTTACATAGAATGTTGCTCAGAGTTAACTTGGTAATCTCTACCATGTTTAATTTATTCTCTTTTGGCATTAATCACAAACTGAATTATTTATGTGGCAATAATTTTAAAATCTGTGTTTTGCACCTTCCAGACAAAATTAGAATTACAGTATGTAAGCCTCACAGAGAAAGGAAATCTCATCCAAATTAGATCCTCCTGTGAGTTTAAATGTGGAAAAGTAGGCGCTATTTTTGTCCTTCGTTAGTTTTTAAAAATAAACTTAGTTTTAGAATAGTTTTAGATTTACCAAAAAACAAAAAACAAAATACTATGCAGCATGTTCAGAGGGTTCACATATACTCCCCACCAGTTTTACCCGTTTATATTAGTGTAGTACATTTGTCACAGTTAATGAGCAAATACTGATAAGTACTATTAACTGAAGTCTGTAATTTATCCAGAAGTTTTTTGTTTTTTACTTAATACCTACATTTTATTTTTAAATTTTTTGGTTCCAGGGTCCCATCCAGGATACTGTGTTACTCCTTAGACTGGGGAGCCCACCCGTGGCCGGGGTGGTTCCTTAGACTTTCCTTGTTTTTGTTGACTTTAAGGGGGTATAGATCAGGTATTTTGTAGGATGCCCCTCACATGGGATTAATGTGATGTTTTTCTGGGGTTGTAGGTCTTGGTGGGGAAGACCACAGAAGTAAAGCACCATTCTCAACATATCACATCAAGGGTAACAACTACCCATGTGACTTATCATTGGTGATATTAATCTTGATCATCTGGTCGAGGTCGTGTTTGTCAGGTTACTCCACTGACAATTAACTTTCCCCCACCCCTTTCAGGTTTACTCTGTGGGAGGAAGTCAGTATGTGTGACCCACACTTAAGGTATGGGGAGCTTTGCACTTCCTCCTTTAGGATGGAGTATCTGCCTACATTATCTGGAATTCTGCTCCGAAGTTCTCTCTTCTCCTCTGTGTATTTATTCAATCAATCCCTTATTTATATCACTATGGGCTCATATATACTAATTTTATACTTTGGGTTATAATACAACATTGCTTTATTTTGTTGCTCAAATTCTTTGAGCTTTGGCCATTGGGAGATTTTTCCATTGGTTTCTGTGTTCCTCCGATGTACCCCTGTATTATGGGCTTTGGGGAGTTTTACTTTTTGGCTATTTGTTGTTTATGACATAGGAATGCTGTGTTTATTGCAACCGTTGATAGCTCAATATTAAAAATCTTAAGGTAAAAAACCCAAAATAATGAGTCCCCCTTCCCCCGAATACCCTTGGAATGTTTAAATTGGAAGAATTATTCTACTGTGTCATATTTTCCTTGACCTTGGGCCGCCCACCCATCTTGGAAGATACAGGTTTGTGAATTATGCTTTGGGTGCTTTCCCTGGGGTGTCAGGAAAAATCCAGATCAGCAAGTGTTTTCTGTAAAGGACCAGATAGTAAATATTTTTAGCTTTGTGATCTGGAAGGCCTCTGTTGTAACTAAGCTGATCCGCTTTCCTAGTGTGAAAGCAGCCATAGGCAATATGCAAATGAATGGGGTGGCTGTAAATAGTAAAACTCTATTTACCAAAGTAAGCAGTGGTCTGGGTTTGGGCTGCAGTTTACTAACCCTGAGTTAAGAAAACTGCCTTTGCAGACATGAGTTCAAGTATTGTCATTTACTGACTGTGTGGTTGTAGTAATTTCCAACAACCTCCAACCTTCCTCAGCTCAGTAGTGGGTATAATAATAGTGTTAATGCTGGTCCCCTATGGTGCTTAGGGCTTAAGTGGAGCACTTAGATAACAGGCACATCCTAGGCATTGAGCTATTATTAGGGTGATTATGTAATTTACTGCTAAACTGGGACTCTTGGGAAGGACAAGGGGTGATATTAATAATTATGCTGGGACAACAGGTGAAAACAGACTGTCCAGGGTCTGCCCAAGCATGTGTGGCTACTCTAGCTATTGTATTCAGGATACTCTCTCACCTGCTAATGGCCCTGTTTCCTGCAAATGTGTCTTCCTGCTTCCTATGGTAGGACCCAGCCTAGGCTGGAAAATTACCCTTTCTTCTTCCTCTTTAATCTCAGAAAATGACCTGATTAGATGAGTTTTGACTATATTACTTGATATAACTCAGCTTGGATACTTTATGTCAAGATGTGGTGAGTTTCTTCTCTAAGAAGTGGCATTTTGCCATTAAATGTGATTCCCCATACATGGTAAGATTGCATAGCAGTGATTCTTTCTTCCCCCCTTCTGCTCGTACTGAATTCCCTAGCTCTTCTCTCAGGTCTGGGATTTGCCATTTGTTTTGACCCCTCGTTACCCTGACGTGAGCCCCTTAGCCTTGGTCTTTGAGCCTGATTACCTTGTTCTGCCCAGCGTTTCCACTGAAGTCCCTCAGTGGGAAGAGTCTGTTACTTTACGGAGATGTTAGTCTCTTTGCTGCAGCTCGCTATTCCTATTCTCTTGGTGAGCAGAGAAGAAGCAGAAGTCCGGCTTAGACAGGAAGAGGAGGCATTTGCAGTGTTTGTCAGTGTGGTCTTGACCTTGTGGGAGAGGGAGCTAGTGCTCATTAGAGTGCAGGATTCAGGGCGGCCCCAGCGAACGACTTAGATTCCTCAGGAGCAAGCGTCTCACCAAGTGCTCCCGGCGATTTCTAATGCTCCTCAGAGTCTGAGAACCACAGCCTTAGAGACTGCCTGAAAGGGGAGTCCAAATTACAAAAAGCTACAGGGTGTGTCATTTTGCAGACCATTCTCTCTGCGATCAAAGATCTCTCTCTTTGTGCTAGAAACCAGTCCCGAAGCTCAGACCTAAGTGAAATTTCAAGACCTTTTTTCTCTGATGACCTTCATCTTTCCTTTTTCTAAACTATCCGTTGGCTAAGGGAACTGTGAAAGGGTCACTGAACAGGGAGAAAATAGTCGGAGATGGGGTTTTATAGAGGCTTTGAAGGGTGGGAAGCAAGATGGCTGAAAAAGTGCTCCAAAATCGGGGCGGGCGGGAGGCAGTAAGTGTGACGGAAGTCAAGAACAGAGCAGTTCGGTACAGGAAAGTCAAGAGGGTAAGGGAGGGTGGAGTTCAGGGGCAGATGTGGGCTCAGTTTAGCCTATAAGCAAATCCCAAGCTGAGGGAGATTGAAGGCCAAGTTTAAATCGTGTTTGGTGAAGTTTCTCTAGCAGGATTCTGAAGGACAGCGGGAAATTATTGAGGGTTTTGTTTTTAAGGCATACATTGGCCTAATAATCAATAAATTTCGGCCCAGATTTTTTTTCCTGTGGTTATTTTGAGACAGGAATTTATAATACCTTTAATGGCGTATCTAGCAGAGGTTTCCAAAGATCCTGGTGTTCAAGTAAAATGGCATCTGTTGTGTTTTCTTTTTTTTAAAAAAGATTTTATTTTTATTTATTTTTAGAGAAAGGGGAAGGGAGGGAGAGAGGGAGAGAAATATCAATGTGTGGTTGCCTCTCGTGTGCCCCCTTCTGGGGACCTGGCCCATAACCCAGGCATGTGCCCTGACTGGAAATTGAACTGGCGACCCTTTGGTTTGCAGGCCGGGACTCTATCCACTGAGCCACACTAGCCAGAGTGATGTTTTATAGTATATCCTTATCACATCCGTATGCATGTGTTGTGCTAGGCACTGATGGGGAGACACACAAACATAACTCATCATTTTCAAAAAGCTCTTGTTTTCAGAGGACAATCAAGAAATGCACAAATGTCTCATCCTCCTTGTAAATAGCTTAGAGGGGATGGCTTCTTGAATGAGGAATCTTGGGATAGGCCTCAAAAGATGAATATGATAAGCCCTGGCTGGTATAACTCAGTAGATTGAGCATCGGCCTGCGAACCAAAAGATCGCTTGTTTGATTCCCCAGTCAGGGCACTTGCCTGGGTTGCTGGTCCCCAGTAGGGGGCATGCGAGAGGCAACCACACATTCATGTTTTGTTCCCTCTCTATCTCCCTCTCTTCCCCTCTGTCTAAAAATAAAATAAATAAAATCTTAAAAAGAAATCATTAAAAAAATGAATATGATGAAGTAAGGGTGAAGGAAGTGAGCATCTTAGATGGCTCTATTGTCATCCAGGTGCGTAACAGAAATTGCACAGTTGGTCTGAGGAAGGAAAAGTTGCTCCATCTAGTGGACACAGTAGGTTGTATCTGGCAACAGTGGCAGGTAGCATGAAACATCATCTGGTGGTCAGATTATAAAGAGTCTTAAAAGCCAGCCGGTATATTCTGTTAAAGGTCATAGGGATTTATAAGAGATTTTGATGTCACAGTGCAATATACTAGAATTGTATTTTAGAAACATTTATTGGTTATATTTTGCCACGGTGGTTGGAGATAGAACTCACTGAAGAGAGTGAGGTGAGTTAAGTGAGTCTTTTGATACTGTGAGCATAATAAACGTCTGGCAAAGGTCACTGTAGTGGGAACGCGGAGAAGGCATGGGTGGATACACATTGCAGGAGAATAAGGCTTGTTTCCGGAACTGTGCTAGGGTCCTCAGATGATTTACCTTAGTCATCCCCTCAGCAATCTCTGAGGTTCCATTTTTATCCTCAGTGAATAATGGGTCCAAGACTATGCAATTCAATATGGTAGTCACTAGCCTCGCGAGGCCACATAATTCAATTACAGTTAAATAGTAAAAAGTCAGATTCTTAGATATCTGTACCACATTTTAAGTGCTCAATACCGCAGATGGCCAGTATCTACCAGATTGGACAACATATGTACAGAACAGTTCTATTATTGCAGAAAGTTCTATTGGACAGATTTGAACCTACGCATTCTAACTCAGGAGACCGTGCTCTACCACCTACCAGCAACAGAAAATGCTGTAATGTCGGATTGTATAGCTTGCCGAAAGAGGAGAGAGTCAGATAGGACTAGTATAACAATTTAGTGGTTTCTTGATCAATGTATTAATGAAACTTATGAGCCTAATGTCTTAAATTCCTTCCAGTAGGTTAAGTTAGCTTAAATTATACTGGGAGAAAATAAGCTGGCATTAATTCAGGAAAGTGTTTACATGATACATACCTTCATCTCCTGAGAGACACGGATTACAATCTGCTCGTAGCTGGGGCCTCAGTTCTTACTCGAAGATTCCATTTGGCAAATGTGCAGCATGGAAAGGCAGCATAATCATAATCATGCTTATAAATCCTGCCCCCCTTTCGAGCTTCTCCTGCAAAGTACACTGAAAAGATGGATGTCTTCCTTCCCTCAGCACAATGTTGTTAAAGGAAGGGTGCCCATTATGTTGTTGTGGAACAGGATCTGGGATAATGTTAAGCTGTAGGGACATTTTTTTCCTTATTCCAAATGAAGATGGAGAACCTCACTATTAGGGGGAGCTGGCATATAATTTTTTAGTGATTAGGATAGCGATCTTGCATTTCCTGTAAAAATAGGCTTTTGGCCAAAATGTCTTACCAACTTATAACAGGCCTCAGGGAGGCTGAGCCTTTCTGAGTGTGTGGTGGGAGGGCCGTATCAGAATGCCCTGTTCGTGGGTCATCTTACCAGGTAGTGGTATGCTGCCACTGTGGGTTGCATATGCAAGAATATTAAGCCTATAATAATTTTGGGGCAGGTCCCCTCAATGATGCTATCCCTTAATCACCACAAGGCGATCAAGCAGAATATTGGACTCCATGAGTGTACTGTGCAAGACTGGCTTCTCTGCTTTTATTGCTTCCCTTTCTCTTCAGTGCAACAGTTTCCCAAGCTCCGAGTACACCGCTGGGGCGTGTGGCTGCTGGTGTTGCTTTGTAGCAGGGTTATAAACAAGGCCAATTTATGGCGTGGACTGGGAGAAAATGGGCTTCCTACCCCTCGAAAGTTTCAAAATGCTTCCTGAGAAATAGCCTTGCTCTGTCTTTCTTTTTCCAAAGTTCAGATTATGGTCACGTTTAAAGGCCATTTTGTGGTATGATTTTGGTTGAGTGTTGGACCATCGTTTCATAATCATGAGAGAGAAATGAAACAGTCCCTGCCTCGGAGAGGACCATCCAGGAGGACAGGAGATATAAACACTTCAGTCCCACCCAAATTTGCAAAGAAGAGCAGTGGGATGTAAAGGCTCAGAGAGAAGCTCAATGCGTATTTCCTGGGGCGATCGTGGGAAGGTCTCCCAGAGGAGCTGCTATTAAGATAAATATGGTAAAGAGTATCAGATATTCAAAAAGGTAGTGCTAGCTGACAGGGCCTTTCTTCAAGTTTAAGGAGCTTTTTAAATACAATTAAAAAAAAGATTTTATTTATTTTTAGAGAAGGGGAAGGGAGGGAGAAAGACAGGGAGAGAAACATCAATGTGTGGTTGCCTCTCATGCGCCCCCTACTGAGGATCTGGCTTGCAACCCAGGCATGTGCCCTGACTGGGAATTGAACTAATGAACGTTGGTTCGCAGGCTGGAACTCAGTGCCCTGCGCCATGCCAGCCGGGGTGAGTTTAAGGAGTTTAAGTGCTTGATTGTTGCTCCACTAATTGCGTCCTGTGTGAGGTCAGGTCTCAGAGATGAATCAGACGTCCCTGTTCACAAGCAGGGAGTATGAGTCTTATCTGTGCAAAGGGAAAGGTCAGGGAATGAACTATTCTTGGCACCTTTCCTTTCCAGCCCTTCCTTGAGCCTCTTCAGGGAGAGTAAGACTAAACACCAAGAAGGATTCATATAGTGCCACGCGGGAGGAGGAAGGACACCTCTCTCTTTTTTTCCCCCACTGGAGACTCTATGCCTTATTTCCAAGGCCCGTGGCTCTGGGGTCTGTGGTAGAGATCAGGGGAAGGAAAATGGATACCCGTTCCTCCAGTGGGTGACAGCGACGTGGTACTCTTTACTGCTTCTCCTTCTTCCTGCCTCCTCAGCAGACATCACTGAGTTGATCACAGTACCTTCCTTGCTGATCTTAAATGGGGCCTCACTATTCTTCTCAACACAGTGCTTTGAAGAGCCACTAATAATTGATCATGGATTGACATGTATGTTGAAATATTTTGGCTTTTATTGTCCTAGAATTTTGAAAAAAGGGGCAGCCATGTGCTCATCTCATAAATTGTGAGACACCCTTTTCCCTTCCCAGTTTATGAAGGTAGAAAAACAGACAGGCTTTGGAGAGAGGTCCCTTTCAGGAAGAAATATATGGGGGGGGTATGATCCCAGTGATTTTTCTCTTGGGAACCTGTGCAATCAGACAAGTTGGATATCTCTCCTGCTGTTTAAGGGGAAGAGTAACAGACATTAGGGCAAATCAGCCAAGTTCAAGTTAAGTAGCTTGCATATGGGAAACATTTTAAGTTTCCTTGTGTCAGAGGACAAAAATATGTGTTGAAATTGTTTGTGCCCTGGCTGGTGTGGCTCAGTTAGTTGGAGTGCAATCCTGGGTGTAACCAAAAAGTTGAGGGTTCGATTCTTGGTCAGTGCACATGTCTAGGTTGTGGTTTGATTCCCAGTCCTTGTGTGGACATGTGCAACCCCCAATGCAGATGCATACCATCCCCAGCCGGGGCTCCAGTCCACAGCCTGTGTGCATACTGGAGGCAACCACTTGATACTTCTCTCTCGCCTGTCGATGTTTCTCTTTCTCCCTCCCTCTCTCTCGAAAAGCAGTGAAGAAAAATGTTTTGGGGCGAAGATAAAAGAAAGTGTTTGCATGCAGTTCTAAAATTAGAGTTGTTCCCTTTTCCATGAACTCTCTAATATCCCCAAGTCCTACCCCAAGTCTCACATGCCCAGGGCACCTTCATTTGGCATTTCTTCCTCCTGGGGTCACTCTTGCCTTTGGTGCCTTGTAGTCTTATTCTTAGAAACACTCATCTGCACTGAATCACATGTTATCCTGGGCCGTTGGACATGTTTTCTATTTCTAGGAAGAATCCTTTCACCTCCAGAAGCAAAGGAGCCATTCCTCTCTGGAGCACTCTAATTGTTGGTTTAAGACTAATACCCGAGAATTTGTAATGTGGAGAATAACAAACATGTTATTTTAGTTACCTAAGACAGGCCTTTCCCAAAAGCATACTGAGAGGAACCATGCTCATATATAACAAGGAGGAAAGAGTATGAAAAAAGCAAAATTTAATATTAACAGAATTAATAAGGCAAAATTAATAATTGCTACCATCTATTGTGTACTAGCCAGGCACTCTGCTAAGTACTTTACACATATCACTTCACTGAGTTTTCTCAAAAATTTTATGAGGGAGGAATTATTTAATTTTCATTTTGTTGGTGAAAAAACTGCCGACTCAAGTTAAATAACCTGCTCAAAATTCATAGCCAATAAATGGGGGAAGCTAAGACTCAAACTGAAGTCTTGTCTGAGCGTAGTGCCAAACCCTAATCATGAGGGTTTTTGTTTGTTTTTTTTTTGTTTTTTTTAACTTTAGAACCTCCCAAAGCTTTTAATATTTTTATATACATTTGGAATCTCCAAGGGAAATGTAGAATAAACAGTATTTTTCCAAGCATATTTTCAGAAACCATTTTTGCCTGAAATTATCTTGCGAGACTAGTATTCTGAGGAATATATCTTGGGATAAGTAGAACTCAGTTTTTATTATACATACAGTTTTATCTTTATTAACAAGCTTTTATAGTCACAGTGCCATTTAATTCTTATAACCTCGGCACAAGGTACATTAAGTATTATTATAGCCATTACACAGGGGGAGATTTAGATATATTAAATTCAAGTAACTTTCTCAAGTTTCCATTAAATCATGGAAGAGTAGCAGTTGGAATATAGTCAGTTAAAGGAGATCTAAGAGAATATAAAGTTAATTCTTGCTATTTTTACTGCTGGCTATCAGGATATGGTGACTATTAAATGTATTTTGATAACAATAACCAACTTTCACTGACTTAAAAATGAACTTGGATATATGTTAAATATTTCTTCTTCTACAGTTCTGCCATGCTCTTGAAACACAGTTATATTAGAGAAGGGAAAGGAACCATTAGTGGAATGGAAATATACTGTAGAGCTTGCCAATTAGGAGGGGAAGGAATAGGCCATTAATAAATATGGGCTATATTTTAAAGAAAAACTTTCAGTTAAACTCCCAATGTGCATTGGTTTGAACTAAGCCAAAGACCCGTAATTATACATTGGGTAAATGCTTCTTTCATCTGGTTGTTTGAGGAAGATACATTAGCCTTGCCTTTGTTGGACATTTGATGAAGAACCACGAACAGAATTCTCAAGTGATAAACCATCACTATAATTAATGGCCTTAAAAGTATTTTCCCAATATCACTGGTTTCATCATAAGCTTTTGTCCAGGTGGTAGCTTGTTAATGGAGTGAACTTCCTTAATGTCCTGCTCTTTGATAAGTATACATTGTTCAAGGCCAACTGTTAAATCAGGATACTTTGTTTATCATATTCATCTCTATGGATTTTTTTCACCTGTGTTCATGATAACATCCCCTTCATTGTTACTGATGTCCTTATATTTACCTGTATTTAACTTTGCCATTTCCCAGTTGCCCAGGGGAAGCATAGCTTGTGCGTCATAGTTAAAGCTCTGCGTTTTTTCAATGACAGTTTTTACTTTATAATTTTTTTCGGTAAGTAGTGTAGTTTGCTGTCTTCTTTTCATTATGTGCATGGACTCCTTCAAATCTTCACATGCAAGCTCATTTTTAAACCTTTCTTTTAAAAATCTGTGCTAAGCATTTGTTACTGTTGATTAATCTACATTGTTCAACATTAAAAACAGTGTAATTGGCGTCCTCACGACTGAACTCTAATTTAAGGAAATCTTGAATCCCTTAGTTCCTTGTTCAATACAGCAAGCATAGAATTTTTTAAAAAAGTGTTTCTGTGTGTTCTTCATGGACCATAAAATTTCTCGCTAATGGAGTTTTTTGATAGGTTTCAAGGAAATAAACACCAACACTTTATTTTTTTCTCCAGAAGTTTAGGAGAGAGACATGCAGATGTTATAATTTCCTCCAGTTCAACTTATGCCTCTGGACAAGGTATTGTTGAATCTGTCAGAAAAAATTTCCTATATATTTTTTCTTTTTTTGAAATTATATTTTGATTATGCTATTACATTTGTCCTGATTTTTCCCCCTTTGCCCCCCTCCACCCAGCAACCCCACTCCCTCAGGCAAACCCCCCACCATTGTTCATGTCCATGGGTCATGCGTATAAGTTCTTTGCCTACTCCATTTCCTATACTGTACTTCACATCCCCATGGCTATTCTGTAACTACCTGTTTGTACTTCTTCTCCTCACCTCTTCACCCATTTCCCCACACCCATCTCCAATCTGCCAACCATCAAAGAGCTCTCTGTATCCATGATTCTGTCTCTGTTTATCTTGTTTGCTTAGTTTGTTTTTTAGATTCAATTGATGATGGATATGTATTTTTTGTCACTTTATTGCTCATAGTTTTGATCTTCTTTTTTTAAAATAAGTCCTTTTAACATTTAATGTAATAGTGGCTTGGTGGTGATGAAGTCCTTTAGCTTTTTCTTGTCTGGGAAGCTCTTTACCTGCCCTTCAATTCTAAATGATAAACTTTGCTGGGTAGAGCAATCTTGACTGTAGGCCCTGCTTTTCATGGCTTTGAATATTTCTTGCCAATCCCTTCTAGCCTGCAAAGTTTCTTTACAAAAATCAGTTGACAGCCTTATGTGAACTCCCTTGTAGGTAATGAACTTTTCTCTTGCTGCTTTTAAGATTCTTTATCTTTAATCTTTGGTTAGCATTTTAATTATGCGGTGTCTTGGAGTGGGCCTCTTTAAATCCATCTTGTTTGGGACCCTCTGTGCTTCCTGGACTTGCATGTCTATTCCCTTCACCAAATTAGGGAAGTTTTCTTTCATTATTTTTTTAAGTAGATTTCCTGTGTCTTGCTCTTTCTCATCTCCTCCTGGCTCCACTATGATGTGAATGTTGGAATACCTGTAGTTGTCCCGAAGACTCCATACACTATGCTCATTTTTTTTTTATTCTTTTTTCTTCTTGTTGTTCTGATTGGTTGTTTTTTGCCTCCTTATGTTCCAAATCATTGATTTGATTCTTGTGTTCATCCACTCTATTGTTATTTCCCTGTAAATTTTTCTTTATTTCAATTAACATATTCTTTGTTTCTGACTGGATCTTTCTTATGCTGTTGAGATCCTCGACATCCTTAAAATTAGTGTTTTGAACTCTGCATCTGATAGATTGCTTATTTCCATTTCATTTAGTTCTTTTTCTGGAGTTTTGATCCATTCTTTTCATTTGGGTCATGTTTCTTTGTCTCCTCATTTTGACAGCCTCCCTGTGTTTGTTTCTATCTATGAGGTAGAGCTGCAATGACTCTGATTCTTGGTAGTGTGGCCTAATGTAGGTGTCCAGTAGGGTCCAGGGGCACAGTCTCCCCTATCACCCAAGTTGGGTACTCGAGGTGTGCCCTTTGTGTGGGCAGAGTGCACCCTCCTCTTGTAGTTGAGCTTTGGTTACTGTTGGCAGATCAATGGGAGGGATTTACCCAGACCAGTCAGCTGCAACGATTGGTTATGACCACTGACCACCAACCTCCAAACTCTATGGACGATCAGCTATGCAGGGGCAAGGTGGTGGTGCTCCAATGTGGTCTGTAGGTATCCCACAGGTGTGCTGGCCCTGGGGTTTCCCGGGTGGTGCAGGCCAAGGTGAGCCCCCATCTGTGGTCTGCCTAGGGCCACCCTGCATGAGCTATAAAGCAATCTGAGATGGCAACTAATTGTACTGGGCTTGGAGATTCCCAGACAAAGCCAAACTGTGAATCTAGGCTGGCTGCTGCTAGTGCCTGGCCTGGGGCTCACTGAGGCCAGCTGTTGCTTGTTTGATAGGATTTAGGAAGCTGTGCAGCATGAGCCAAGACCAGCCATTCATATGGAAAAGCAGCTTGGGTAGACCTGTAAGTTGGGTGGGGTGGAGTCTCTGGGGGTCTCCAAGGAGGCTCAAGCAGTGTTAACCAGGTTGATGGAGTCTCGGATATGGCACCAGCTTGCTGGCTCTGTGGGGGGATGGTTTAGAAAAGGGACAGTGGCCTCTGCTCACCTTCATGCTGGATACTACAGTCCTCCCTTTAAACCACTGGTGCCTTTCAAGCTGCCCCCTTAGTGCTGGAGCTCAGAGAGTATGAGTCTGAGTAGTTGAATCCATGTGTGGGTTCTTTAAGAGAAACTGCTTGGTGCTCCAGCAATTTCTTCCACTGACTCAATGCTCGTCGGTTTTTGCAGCCAGAAGTTTTGGGGATGTATCTTCCCGGCCCTGGAACCCTGAGCTGTGGGGCCTGGTGTGAGGTTGGAACTCCTTGCTCCAGAGGTATCTTTCCCAAATTTTTGTCCACCACACATGGGCGAGACCAGCCCATTCTGTGTCTGTGCCCCTCATAACTGTTTGTGTGGATATGAGTTCTTTAATTCTGTAGTTGTAAGACTTCCATTCAGCTCGATTTCTGCTGGTTCTGAGTGATGGTTGTTCTATATTTTAGTTGTAATTTTGATGTGGTGTTTGAAGAGGTGAGCCATGTCTGCCTATGCTGCCATCCTGATCGAAAGTCCTTATTTTTTTTCTTTGAATAGTATTATTGTGATATAATCCATATATCATGCAAAGTCAGTTTAAATTGTTCAGTACTTTTTAATGCATTCACAGAGTTGGGTAACTGTCACCATATCTAATATCAGAACATTTTCCTTATCCCCAGATGAAACCATGTCCCCTGAGTAGTCAGTCTCCATTCCCTCTTCCCCAGAGCCTGGCAACCACTCTTCTACTTTCTGTCTCTATAGATTTGCCTGTGCTGAACATTTTATATCAATGGATTCTTATAATGCGTGGCATTTTGTGACTGGCTTATTTCACTTAGCATAATGTTTTCAGATTATAGCTACGTGTAGCATTTGGGATGTTGGCTTTTTTCGGTTATTGCCATGTCTTTTTTTGCAGCTACCTGTGGCACTGGCATATACAAGCAGCCACCGTGTTTGTTGACATTCTTAAGATCTCTTCATGCTCTCTGTTCATGTTTTCCTAAGAACACAGTGCCAGTTCAGGGCTATTCTGCAAGCATTGTTAATTGGCTCAGGGCTAAGGTTTTCGTCAGATACTATCTTTGCAAATATGTCTGTACAACTTCCACAATTAGCAGAATCTTTTTCACCTTTGATTTCAGATATTTTATACTACTAGGGAACATGTTACTTTTCTGCAGCTGATATTTGGAATGCTTACACTTCATGTTCAGTTCTTTAAAGTACACTCTAGCAGGCTTCAAAGCCACAAAACCAGTTCATGGCATTATGTTCACTCTTTGGCAAATAAAAATCCATTCAACACACTATTAAGATCTTCATTTTTTTTAAGCTTTGCAACGTTTTTCCTAGTTGTGGGGTGTGGGGCAAACTACTCAGTGGTGCAGAGCTGTGGTTTGTCTCTACAATGGTAACGGTAATGCCTTCTTGAGGGACTGTTATGACAGTTTGAGACATTGTGTGAAATTTAGCAGGGTGTATTAGGCACTCAATAAAAGCAGGTACAATTTTGGGGATCAAAGAAGGAGGGAGATGAGTTGAGTTGTCTTGGAATGTGAAGGAACAGCACAGACGCTGAGTAGAAGCAATTTCATTTTACATGGAGCCACCTGATTTAAGTGTGGTTGTAAGGATAAGTAAATTTTCTAAAACAAGGGAGGCTTCCAGAAAGCCAGGCTTACATTTTATAGCACCGCTGGGTATCCGTGTGCCCCAAAGCAGATCATTTATAGTTTTTATGAGCCTAGATAGATTTGGAACATTTTGGTTTGCACTTGAATAAAAAATCCACCCCCTCTAAGAAGTGCTGTGAAATACGACTGAAGAAATCCCTGATACTGTTTATATTGCACTATGGTGTGGACGTGGAACATGACAAATGTGAGTAATGGCTGGTAACCAATATTAGATCATTATGACAAGGAAATTCATTGTTGGGAACTTCCTATACAGAACGGACAGTACTATCAATCCATTCGCTCAGTCAGAAAGTTACTTTTTGAGAAATTATCCTTTCCACCTCCACTTTGCCTTTTCATAGTACTATGGTTTGATTTAATGCCTCTTTCTTGACTCCTGCTTTTGCACAAAATGCCTTTCACTTTTCTAATGCTGTGTCGCTCACTGATGAGCATTAATTCAGAGTGCTGGGGCCGGCTGCAGTTTTTATTAGGCATTGTGATAAATTTTGTGTTTGTCTATTTCTTGGTTATGTGTGTTTGTTTATGAAACTGGCATGACTTTCATGGTGGCTTTTGGCTGTGAGCCTTGAATAGTATAAATACAACAGCTTTAAAGTCTGTTCTGTCTCTGACCTCCCCTTTCACATTTATTTGCAGGTTTTTGCGTGAGATTGGGATAAATGTGATGTGCTGGATAGCTATGGCTTCTGCCTGCCATACATTTCTGCCTTTGGATAAATTGCACCCTGCTTCTCTGTTGGAGGACCACTGTCAATTCCACGTTGTTCTTGCTGTACTATCAATGGTGATTACCCTGGGAAGGACATGCCATTCATTTTGGCCAGAAAACTCCATTCTTTAATCATAGTGATGGGTTTATAGATTGACATTTTTGTCCATCTATTCAACCATTTGTTTTTGAGTGCCTGCTATGTATTAGGTGCTGATGTTTCTTGTGGATACAACAGTAAGCAAAATAGGATTCCTGTAATTACAGAATTCTAGTTGAAGGAGACATAAAGTAAACCTGTGAGCAGAAATATAATCAATGTCAGAAAATGCTTTTTCTTAAAAAATATAAAAAGCATGTAAGAGAATCGGGAGTGTTAGACCATGGTCTGAATAAAATGAGAGGATAGGCTATATTAATATCTTAGAGAAAAGCTATTTTCCAGCAGGGAGACTGCAGGTGCAAAGGCCCTGAGGCTGTAGCAAGGGGGCAATGTGCCTAGAAAAGCGTGAGAATGGGTGGCATGATAGGGAATGAAGACTGAGGGGCAGAAAGGGGCCAAATCAGGAGCTTAGTGTCACTGATGAGGACTTTGATTGGATTGTGAAGAGAGCTATTGGAGAGTTTTGAACACAATGATGAAGAAGGGTTCATTAGACCATTCCCTGACATGTGATATGTGGGTGCTAGGAGAGAAAGGGCACTTCTCCTTTCATGGTAATAAGCTTCGAATGTGATACAAGATGGGGCTCCCTATAATCCCCTTCCTGGCAACAGAGAAAGACAGTTACAGCACTGAAATAAGGGAACCAATATAAAAAAGGAAATAGAAAAAAACCTGAGATAGGAGAGGAACAGAAAGAAAAATTGCCCTATACATAAGACCCTGGATCCAGCCATTCCTGAAATACCTCTGCTTATATGAACCATTCCGTTTAATTTTTTGTTTAAGCCCTTTGGAGTGTTATTCAAGTGAGGTCATTTGTCACCTAAAGAGTCCTGAGTAATACTAATTATTTTCTTTGTGGTTATTGGTAATAGTCAATTTTTATTTATTATTCTATCAGTTGTGACTACTAAAACCCCTCTAATTTTACATTGTCTTACATGAGTCTCAATAACATGGTGAGGGAGGCAGACGGTAAATAACCCCTAGCATAGCGATGAGAAGGAAGTTGAGAGCTTTGGAACGCATGCTTTGCTCAGTGTTAAGTAGATAGAAATGGGCAGAGCCCGTATTTGAAAGAAGGTAGGTGTGACTATGAAGTCCATACTTTTCCTATTCTGTGATAATGTAGCAGTGTCTGGTGGCTTTGAAATATGTCTTCAAATATTCTGATATTCCTCCTCCCAAGGAGTGAAATGTAATTGTCCTGTCCTCCAGTGTGGGCTGGACTCAGTGACTTGCTTCTAATGAACAGGAAAAAATAGCTCAGTGAGGAAGTGCAGCTTTGAAGGGTAGGTCATTAAAGACAGTGTGATTTCCTCGCTCTCTGATCACTGACTGGGAGGGAAGTCCACGACCGTGTCATCAGGACCCGCAAGCCCTGTGGAGGCCCACGCAGTGAGAAACCGAGGCCTCCAGGGAGCAGCCCTCTGAGCGAAGCCGGACCTCTGGAAGCCGAACCTCTGGAAGCCGACTCCGCAGTCCCTGCCTACTTCCGAATGGCAGTCTCGCCAGTCACTGAGCCAGAGTCACTCAGCCAATCCACCCTGGACCTGGGATCCTCAGAAATCCTGAGAAAATAAATGTTTGCTGTGAGCTGCTGTGTTTTGGGGGTAATTTATGCAGCAATAGATAAGTAATACAGTTATCTTCTCAGATTTCTTCTCAGCCTTGATGCCTTCATGGAGAAGATTTGTTTCAAGACTTTCCTGCATTTTAAAAGAGCTACACCTTCTTCTCTTTGGTGACCAATTGGTGTGATTTCTAATGAAAGATAATGTCAAAGGTTCCAGTATAAATGATGTCACTATAGATTCCGTTTCAAGACTGGCCTTTGCTTATCTCTAAGGAGATAATGCTTTAACCTCTTGTGAACTAGAACTCTAAGGAAAGGGCAAATTGCCCTGTTTTAGGCATGATAGTCTGCATTATGGATAATGTTTTCAGGTCAGTAGGTGAGAAAAAAACTAGGTCTCAATTTCTGTAGACACGTAACAAAAATTTAATTAGTTAACTGAAGCATTGTAAATAATATGAAGAAATGGAATTGATTTAAAAATTTAACATAGAGAAGTGGTATTAGTCTATCAAATAATACCTGGGTGAGTTATTACAGAAATGTTAAAATTTATGTGAAAAAATGTAGCAACATGGGAAAATGTGTGAAACTCATTCCAAATGAATAGCTGCAGATAAAATTGTAACTATATTAAGATTATATTTCTGTAACCATTCAATGTAAATGGGGGTCAGCATAGAAAAGTAAAATTAAGAGATAATTTATTAGAGTAGTATAGTTCTGTGTGTGTGAATCTCTGTACTTATACCATCCCTGGTATATGTTTAAAAAACTGTATTCAAGTTTGATTTAATTTTCTAGATGTGTCCTCACCAGTGGGACCATTGCCTACAATAATCTTGAACCTGCAGCTTTATTAATGCATTGTGAGTTTTGAATTCTTTAGTTAGCTGCAGTTTGTATCTGTGCTATGTATAAAGCATCTCTTTTAGGCATTATCCTTGGGTCAGATCCATGAGATTTAACAACTGGGTTAATGGGGTCTAAGTATTTTCATGTGTGTGAAATCTATTGCTTTGGCAAAAGGATTGGGTACAATATTTTAAGAGTTTTTGGTCTAGAGTTTTTCAAATTTTTCTTACCCTCAAGATTATGGCCACAGTCACGAGCCACCTACACTATTACTTATGTAATGTTTTTCTTTAAATTAAGTAATATGTCGTTTGTTACCGTTGCCCTTTGCGATCTCATACATTTTGTTAACCCATTGTGGAGACCCCCCGGTGAGCCCTGGCGCAGCCTCAGGATCCTCGACATCACAGATCCCAGGGAACCGTATTTCCCTGCCTCTCTTCTAAACGTAGCTGTGTGACCAGCTCTCACCAAGGAAATGGGAGCGAACTGGGATGAAGGAGCTGTTTTTTTCACCTTCAACTCTAAGATGATCTGACATTAATGGCTTTATGAATGCAAATGGAGGCTTTTGATGAAAAGTAAAACCTATATGGGTTGTTGTTAAGTGAGGTCACAGTTTGGCTTTATAGCAAATTCTCAAAGATCTTTGTTTCTTTTCTTTCCATTGTCCCTTAAGTCAAGATTGGTTTTAAAACCTGTTCAGGATTTTTTTTCAGGGTGCTTTGGAAATAAAAATTTCCCTGAGAGTAGGTTGGGTTATTTATTTTCAACTCTTTATTCCCTCCCAGTAAGAGAGTGTTCTATCTGCACCTTTGGCCATGTGACTTTGGTCACAGCAGCTGACCTCACACTATGATGTGCTTACAGTAAGGTAGCTACAAAAATAAGTAGTTAATAAAACTGAAAAAAAATCACTTTTGTATCACCTTCTACCTTGGGTGCCACACCCAATAAATGTAGTGTGCTTTGGGAAATACTGTTCCGGTGCCCAGATGGATGGAGAAAATGTCACGTGAGCAATATTTTCTTTCTTGTTCCCAGGTTCTTGCTGCTGGTTAACTAGATTATTCTTTTGTTCTTTTTCCTTTTTAATGCTTGTGACGCACCGTTGAGATGTGGCTGACCTTGAAATGCTACCAAATCATGTCAGAGTTTTGTCTGATTCTTGGGAGGACAGCAGTCAAAGAAAACACACTCTTTTATTAATAAAAGGGAGTGAACGACAGGTCAAGCGAGACATGTGTCTCCTCAGCATGCTTTCAAAGCGGCAAGTTATTTAATTGAAAGTGTCCAGCTCTCTTATCATTCCAGAGTGTTCACTTGTTCTATTGCTAAACTGGGGTCACCACTCATGACCCAGCGTGGTCACTGAAGGAACCTCCAGAAGGAGTCTGCTAGACCCACCCTGCTGTTTCTCTCAAACTCTTTTTTGGGACTTCCAAAAAGGTTCCTGAGAAGGATTAGTTGTGTGAACGGCTATAACATAAAAGTCCTCTCCAGTGTTCCTAGTTGGGGGCCATCTTTCACTCTTGCATTCGGAGGCTGGGGGCCCCCTCTTATTGCCTTGCCCTCTGGGCCCTTCCGTCCTTTCCAGTAAGCTGGTGGGTGTGCAAAGGGGACCGTGGAGGGGAGGCTTCTGGCACAGAGATCTGGCAGTGAGCATTTTGCAGACCGTCCCTCCCAGCAAATGCAGGCAAACAACCAAGTCACTCAGTGTGCTGTGTGAGCCCTGTTCTGCCAGGCCAGGGTTTCTGGCACAGCCCAAGTTCTGTGGGACTTTTCCCAGCTGCGCTGTTGTTCTAGAGGCCTCTCTGACTTTTCATTCTCATTACGAAGTCGCTGATGGGCCCCAATGAACTGAGTCTTGGCTAAGTCAGTTATGATATGGAAATGCTTGCTTATTTGCTTATTTTATTAGCAGTGACCAATTATTTTTTTGGTGTGGGCTCCCTACAACATGCTTCCTCATACAGATGTCACCAGGTTACAGTTTTCTCTGTGCATAGGACCTAGCACCTGCTTTTAGTGCTGGGGTTGGTAATTGGGGAGGGCGGGATCTGTATGGAATTGGCTGTCTAGTGTCAGGTGGGTAGAGCCTCATGGGGACCAACTTTCCTAGTGGGCTTCCTTATATTAGAATTCTTCAAAGCTCAACAGCCTGAGAGGATCCTAGGGGCTCAAGGCCTTTTGAGTCTGTAATACCTACGCTGTTTAATATTTCCCGAGACATTACTATGGCACCTTCACGCCACCACCCCTATCCTGAGGTGTACAAAAAAAAAAAAAAATCCTGAACATGTTCTGTGTTTGCTCTCTTTGCTTCCTGAATGGTGCATGCTTCCATACACTTCTTCTTCCTTCGGTCTCTACTCTCTCTTTTTAGCTTGTGACCTTATTGATCCTCGTATGAGGGAGCTAAATGGTGACGAGCACGGGTCCTGGAGCCACTCAGCCAGACCAGGGCCCGGGCTCAGCCTCCCTGCTTACTGCTGTGATCTGTGACAGGTTTTTTTCTTTTTTAAACTTTTTAAAACTTAGTTTCCTTATCTGTATAACAGAGACAATAATGCTTACATTACGGCCACCCTAATTAAATGAATCAATGCATATAAAACATTTACCATATTTAGGCAGCCCCTAAATGTCGCTATTATCATTGGTCATGCCCTTGCCTCATCCACTATAGATCTGGTTGAGACTTCTCTTGATTGGAATTTCATTTCTCAGCTATCAGCTCAGGGATTCATAGAATGTTTGGGGAAGTAATTTTCCCAAATCAAACCAGAGCTTGGCATTTTCTTTCCCAAATCGTCCTCATTAGGAAACTTGATGATGGTGATAAATAATAAAAACAATAATGGATAATCTTCACTGAAGGCTAATTATGTTCAAGACTCTGCAGAAAGCACTTTGTGTGAGTCACACACTACCTGATCCCTCCACAAGTCTGTGAGCGAGGGTGATTTCCTATAGTACAGGTGAGAAAACTGAGACCAGGCCATTTACATACCTGGTGTAAGGCTCTACCGGTAGCAGGTGGTACAACCGGGATGTAAACCCAAGTCTGTCTGACTTGGTACCAGTTCTCTATTTTTTTTTTAATCCTCACCCAAGGATATGTTTATTGGTGTGTGTGTGTGTGTGTGTGTGTGTGTGTGAGAGAGAGAGAGAGAGAGAGAGAGAGAGAGAGAGAGAGAGAGAGAGAGAGAGAGATATCGATTGCCTCCCATACGCACCCTGACTGGGGATCAAACCTGCGGCCTTTGGGGTTTACGGAATGACCCTCCAACTGACTGAGCCACCCGGCAAGGGCCCAGGTGGCGGGCCCAGGTGGCTGTTCTTAGCTGCTGTTGATACCATTTTGAAATAGTGGGCAGGACTCCTAAACCGTTCTTTGTCTCTCAGAAAACATTTTCCCCTTCCATCCCGTCGTCCCCTCCCCTCGGCTGTCCGCCCCAGGTATCTCAGACTGAGGGGGTACTCCCCAGGGGATTGATTACATGGCGTTAGAAGGCTGAAAGAGAGGAAAGGAAGGACACTGAAGTCGTACAGAAGTAACAGCAGGAAGCAGCTATCACCCTAAGGAAAAAGTGTTGGTACGGAAAGCTAGGTGATGGGGGTGGGGCGGGGATGCTGCAGGGTGCGTGCTCAGACTCAGGGCTTGCCGTGCGTCTGGTATCAGCCCCTCAGAGTGGGGACATCGTGGGGCTGGTGCCCCAAATCATGAAGGACATGGGACTTATGTGATAATGTGTAAATAAGCCCATCGGAGCTGGCCACAGGAGAGTCACCCCTCCCCATTCCTTTCACTGCGGAACCGAGCTGGGGGCTGGTAGACAGGCTACCTGGGAAGCGGTGTGCAGGCACTGCGGCCAGCACCCTACACAGAATGGAGAAAGTGGGACTGGGCTGAGAGAAAGGGGGAATGACAGGCATGATTGCTGTTTCCATGGCTGGCATGGAGGCCCCGACAGACGTGGTGGTGGACATGCTTTGGAGGTTCTAAGTGGGCGGCTGCTTGTGAAGAGAATAACCCTAACCAAGGCAGCCGAAGAGATTTACTTTTCCTGCTCAGCATGATTGATATGATTTTAGGGATTGAAGCCAAATGCAATCTTTCAGCAGCGACAGTCTTTGTGGTCTTAAATGGAGGGCCACATCAGCCTACTGGGTCACTTTCCTGAGTAATTAGCTCCATTGAGCATTTTTCCCTTTTAGCCACAAATCATCGTCGGAAAAGTGTAAGAAACTCCATGGCTGGCCCAGCACTGCGTCTGATTTCCTGGGAGACTTTCCTTCTCTTTGAATTACCCATTTGCGCTTGTGAGAAAATGCTTTTGGGCGGAGGAAGAGCCTGGCACTGAATAGGGGAGAGGAGCGAGCCTGCAGTTTGAAATGCTGAGTGGCAGTTTCGCCTCAGCCAGGCTTGTCACAGGACTAACAAATGGTCCCCACCAGCAGGCTTGCTAGTGATAAAATCTCCCTCAGGTCCAAGCCCGGGCGCACCTCACCTCTCCGCATCCAAAGGCGGCAGGTGGTGCTGTGGTGTTAAGGGATGATTAAAGGAGGGTGAGGAAATCTGCTGTGGAGGAGAAAGTTACGGAGAAGCACGGGGTTAGAGGACTGGCTTAAAGAAGGGCAAGAGGAACATGCCTTCTCATTCAGCGTCTTTCCAGTTCAGGGGAGCACTTTCCCTGTCAGAGCTGGAGTGGCGCGGGAGAGTCCAATTAGAGATGTGAGCTACGGACTGGCCCTTTCAAGTCACATTGCACACGTGCCGGTGTGCTGGGTGTGCCTGCAGCGCTAGAAAGAAGTTTGGGCTCTTCGTTTCTCCCTCTCCTGTCTTTGTTTCCTCGCATTTTTTCTTTCTCACCTTATTACATCCCTCCTCTTTCATTTTCGTTCCTGTTTTAATCTTCCCCTTCCTGACACCTATTCAGTAGCATTTGTGCATAGCACTCTTTCTGAGACGCTGTCGGGTACCTGGGGGAAAGGGGAATAAAAACAACATTTCACAAATAGAAATGAAATGGGCAGTTCTTGTACATACTAAGTCTAGGAACTAAGCTAGTCACTTTTACACTTATTTTATCTCATCTAGCCAGGTATTTACATACATATAACCAATGTCTGTCCTGGGAGGGGCATGGCCTGTGTCATTGGTAAGAGGGAGACAAGAGCATTAAGAAGCCACCGGCAGGCGTGCAGAGGAGGGTGGGCTCCAGCAGCCATGGGTACAGCGCTGTGTCGGGTTCCACCCCATAAGAGTGAAAACACAGCACCTAACTCTGGAAATGGGAAGTTGACCCGATGATCCAATGCTCATGTTGAATTTGGAAGGGAAAGTACAGATTTGACAAGATCAAAGCTGCAGGAGCATGGACAGTGAAATACAGAGAGATGGAAGGATCTTGGATTTGATTGACCGATGCTTGGGAAGATAAGCTCACTTACGAGGATGCTGTGATACTACTGAATGAGCTTCCTGAACCTGAACAGGACTGCGGTGGCTCCACAGAATCTGTTAAAGAACAAGAGAAGAAACGGACTGACTTGGCTTTCCAGTGCCTGCAGGAGAACGTTCCCTCCATAGGAAATTGACACCTGGCTCCCTTCTCATCAATGGGTTTTCTAAAAATAAAAAATAAAAAATAAATAAAAACAAAAGGTTTTTTTTCACCCTAACTCAAATCTTTTAGTGATAGATCAACACTCAAAAATGTGCACCCACTTAGTTTGTGGCAGCAAAGTGCAGCGTGCAAATACTCACCACAGTGAGAAACTGACGGAGATTTCTCAGGCATCCAGAATATTTGGTTCTTAGAACCTAAAGTTCTTCATTCTCTAGCTTGTGTTTAAACATGCTTGGTTAAACATTTGCCTTTAACTCTAATTTTGCTTTACGGCTACAGTTCAACACTTCCCAGCTGCTTATGTGTGTCCTGTGGCAGGTGATTGAAGATATGAGAGGAAAGATATGAAGATAGGAAGACAGAAAGAGGAAGCCAACATATGGAGAATCGCTAGTCTCCCCTGTCCCCCGCTCCTGGAGAAGCGGCCTGAGTGGGTGGGCAGGAAGCCTGGAAATGTAATAGATATTCAGAAGCACATTCACTGACTACAGGGATTCCTGAGATTGCCTGTGATGTTTTCAAACTTTGGCCACATTTATGAAGTAAAGAGTATCTGACAGTTCCCTCTGCTCACCCTACCACTTCTTTTGATGCTTCCAAAGGGATCCTTGGCTAGATGGACTACTAGGTTTATCCAGTAATGGGGTTTATCTTCTCAAAGCCCGTTGAGACATAAACGAAACTCCATGGAGTTAGTATTTAGTTATACACTTGTATGAAAGCTTGTATTTTGCAAAACATATTTGCCTTAGTTAAGTGGTGTCTGTCTTGTTCTCTGTATCTGGATGGTCAACTCTAGGGCAGGAGGCCCTGGCTTATACTTCTGCATCTCTCATTGAGAAACTGAAAACACTGAATAATTGAAATCTCTCTCTTAAAAAAAAGAAAGAAGAAGAAGCAGCAGCAGCAGCAGAAACGGCCGCTGGCACTTGTGTACGTTCTCTCCTACCTCATGGTCCGAATTCTGACACTTCAGCCACATATTTCATGTGGCTTTCTCCAAAATTCTGCAGCTCTGGAGTCAGGCTGCCTGAGTTCAAATCCTAACTCCACTACTATTTTCCGTCTGAAGTTGAGCAAGTTACTTAATTTCTCAGTGGTCCAGTTTTATTATTTGAAAATGGGATAATAGTTCCTACCCCACAGGATAGTTTTGAAAACTAGATAGCAAACAGACATTTGGAACAATGACTGGCACATAGTAAGCACTGGATAAATTTTAGCTTTAATTGTCATCAGTGTCTTCAAATTACTAACAAAGTTACTGCCTTTGGAAAATGTAAGGTAGCGTCTTGTCTCCTTCCCATCCCCCCAGCTGTGCCTCTGAGGCATGCACCAGGTAGAAAGGGAGAAATTCGCTTTTACCAGGAGTACTCAGGGAAGGCAGTCTTCGTGGAAGGGGCTGAAGTAGAACTGCCCTGTGCTCTGGGGAAAGTCAGAGGCGAGCTCCCGGATCCAAGAGGGCCATATACTCCCCAGAGTCAACTGAGACCTGTGTTCTTTGCTCCCTGTTGATTTCATACATGCACATTTTGCAGACAATATCAGTGGGATCATGGACTCCTTGAAGTAATTACATGGGTATTTTGGGGGCTACAGAACTTAGGTTTAAGCCCCGGCTGGTGTAGCTCAGTGGATTGAGTGTCGGCCTGTGAACCAAAGGGTCGCCAGTTTGATTCCCTAGTCAGGGCACATGCCTGGGTTGCGGGCCAGGACCCCAGTGGGGGTACTCAAGAGGCAACCACACATTGATGTTTCTCTCCCTCTCTCCCTCCCTTCTTCTCTCTAAAAACAAATAAGTAAATTCTTTTTTAAAAAAAAGTTAGGTTTAGGATTCCCAGTCTTAGATCACGGGCATGTTGAATATTCTGTCAAAACACTGTAAAACAATACAAGAGTTTAGCAGGTGCTATTAGCTCTCCACCCAGATCTGCTTTACCCCTCTTCCAGCTGCTGTGGATGTTGGCTGTTAATGGCTCATACCTGCACTTCTTTCCTGAGATTATCCTTGGCTGACAGGAGCCCCAGGACAGGAGATATACCCACTCCACCCCATCACTTCCACTGGGTGGCCCTCAGCAGTGACTGAGGAACATGTAGAGTAGTCCAATTGCCTTGCCTCTGACTACTTTCACCTCTTTGATATAATTTATATTTCTGAGCTCCAGGTAAGATCAGGTTGAGATCTTTCCTGAAAGCACATGTTCGCCTAGCTTTATCTCCTGCCCTGTCCCACCTCTCTCGCACCCCTACAGGCTTCTCCTGAGAGTACTCTTTCAGTAAAGCACTTGCACAAGCATCTTCCCCTGAGCCTCAGCCGCAGGGCACCTGAGCTAAGTCGGAGAGGAACTTGAGATGGTTTATACAGGAGGCACAGAGCGAATGCAAGGGATAGGTCATCTGTGCCAGGGCCCAACTCCTCCCTTCCCTCCATCTCTGCTCCTTCCTTCACCTCTCCTCACTGCTTCTACTGTCTGGTGACATCCTAGTTGGCTCTAGATGTGTGGGACAGCTTTTTGGGGAGCTCACCAACAGCAAGTGGCGTGAGTGGTCACCTTGGAGCCTTCTGATTTTAGACCAGAATTTTTCTCCTGTGGCGTAGAAAGTCTCCCATGCAGAGACGATCCTTCAATAAGGCTGCTGAACGGTGATGATTAATGCATGAGGGCCGGGGAGCCCCTACCCTAGCAAACAGTTTCCCTTGACAGACAGAGAACGGATTAGGCAGATAAGAGAGAAAGTGCAGAATCATGTTTTGGTGTTTAATTTGGCAGCCCATTGCTCATTTTAATTACCCTGAAATAATTATCTCTGGCACACAGCTGGTTTGTCTTCGTGTACCTTGTGAGTCATTTTTCCACATTTGAATAAATCAAGCAGGTTGAAAGGAAGGGCTGGAGCCAAATGACAGGTAAAAGAGGTTCGGTGGTAAAGGTTCAAGAAATGGCACCCGAAAGAGAAGATTGACTGGAAACATTGTGTCCTTGTGTCCCAGACAAACAGCACTAGCTATTGAAATCAGAGGCAGAGTCTCCAGGCAATTTTAGGAGCTATCAGAGCTGAGTGAGGAGGGTGGTACTGGGAGCTAATGGAAAAGGGCCAGTCATCAAGGAGGACCCTATAGCACAGCGGTCAAGAGCATGCATTTTGGGGTTAGACAGACTTGAATTTGAATCCATATTCGATCCCTTACCATTTTAGTTACTTTGAGAAAATCATTTCATTTTTTAAAGTGTCAGTTTCCTTATATTATAAAATTAGAAAAGTTGTCTTTGGTACTGTATCATCTTCCTTCCATCTGTGGCTTCTGTCATAAATACTGCATTATCCCGCCACTGCTAAGGGCTTCAGGAGGTAATGGCATCTGGGCCACCTTTTCCTCACCATTGCCATGGCAGATATTGCTGATCAACCACAAATCTCTGTGGCTGAGACTTACTGTGGCATCTGAGTCCTCAAATCGCCCTTCTAGCAGCTCTTCCCAATCTGTCTGAGTTGGCATGTTCATTGAAATAACTTCTGGATTGAAATATTCCTCTTCTCTGATGTTTGATATTTCCAACTGTAAACTTGGGAGTTTGAAGGTGATCACTTTCTAGTCTTCCTCATTGGATATTCTAGTATTTTAAGGGACAGAGAAATCGGGTATCAGAGCTTGGATTATGTTGCTTTCCATGCCTTATTTAATGCTCTGCCTATAGGCAGTAACTCAGTTTGTAAAGATGGGGCTTCTTCTGAGAGGAATGAGAAGAAGTCCAGGGAACGGGGGCTCAGGAAGCAGAGAGGATCTCCCTGATTCTTTGTCAATGAGCCTTATGTTGTTCTCAAAGATCTATGTAACTTTTCAGTTATATAGGTAACATTCCTTCATGGCAGTAAAATTGGAAACTATAGATGAACCAAAGACAAAGTTCACTATTAAAATGTGGTTGGATATTATCTGTCCAGACTTTTTCTATGTGTATGTGTATATTTAAGATAAATTATGAACATGTTTTCATGTTTTAAAATATGTTCTACTTTATTGTTTAAAATGCCATCATTCTGATTGGATCTGTCCTTTGTCTTGCACTTGCCTTTTGTTCAAGTCAATTAGTCATTCATTGAGCATCTACTTTGTACTGGGTGCTTAGAGTCTCCATGTCCCCATGGAGCCTAGAGCTTGGTGGGGGCAGATAGACGTGAAAGAACTGATTATGATACATTTTGATATGCTATAGTAGAGATCTGTACAAAATTTTACAGGGACACAGGTTGTCGATTGATCAGTTGGGCCTGGAGGGAAAGGGATCTTTCAGGGGAGAAAGTTAACAGCCAGAAGCTGTGAGGGTGCACGGGCCTCCGAAGCAGCCTGGCTTCCGGAGAGTGGTGTATGCAGAAGGGCATGGTGGGCAGGGCGGGGGGGGAACAGAGCCAGGACTGGCAATGTTTTGTTCATGACCATGTCTTGCAGTAGGCCATCAATTAATATTTGGTGAGTGAATTGGTATTCCGAGTCCTAATATTGTCCTCATCTCATTTCTGAACCTTGGCTTCAACACCAAATTGGAGTAGGATTGCATGTACCCAGTCAGGTCTGGTGACTCAGATGGCCGGTGTGGCAGATGTTCATGTCCCTCCTGCAGCCCTTTCAGCCTTTTCATTGTATACACTTTGCCCACAGTGTCAGAATTAATGCCCTCTGGGAAGAGTCATCATCCAGTGATTTACTGGAGTTAGTTTGTAAATACCTTGCCTCTTTCAGCCCTTAGGGGGTAATTTGGAGGTACCCTGGCTTTCTGAGTTTCCCTGGGATATTACGCTCTATTTACCCATAATAGTAACTTCTGCAATAGTAACTTGCTGTTTATTGACTATTTTTGTTTCCCTGCCTCATTCTCCATTTTGCCACTGGTGTTTTATAGAATTTTGTCCCACATAAATTACTTGCACTCAAATCCTGTTTCAAGATCTGCTTCTTATGAAGTACCAGCACCACATGACTCTCTGGAATAAGCCAAAGAAGGCTGACTGGTCTTTCTGGAATCCTGTCTTACAATAACCTGCACCAGAAACAAGTTCACAAACTTGAAGTGTTTCCTTCCAGGCTCTACTTCTTGACTGATGGCTCAGGATGAGCTGAGCTAACATGTATTCATTCGTAGCTGGGGTGTTGCAAAAACAATTCTCTTTCCATGAGTTTGTTATAACGTAACAGATAATCATCAAAGTATTTGCTTGGATCTGAAACACTAGTAAAGCCTCTGCTAACTTCACTATGGCATTTGCTAAGCTTTCTTTTATTAAAAAAAATTCCAGGAGTGAAAATATTAGGTGTAACTACATCTTGTCTGGTTGGCACAGAGGAGTTTATACTTGATTTCTATAGAGGATGTAAATTACAGGGAAAGAAAATAATTCAGTTAGTTAAAGACACACAAAAAGAAAAAAGTTTGAAATTTACATCTGAGACATTAAAACATTTTAATGCAGTTTATTTTTATGTATTTTCATTTGTTTCTGCAGCAGATTGACTGCTAATATCCAGGACCTGTGGGTGGACAGATTAAAAAAATTAAGGGTGTTCAGTTTGGTCTGGTAAAGGGCATGATCACAGTTTTTAAATCAGTGTGCCTATGTGTTTTTGTGAACAATTTCATTTAATCTCATCTCGCAGTCTCTGACATTGCATGTGGAGAATGGAATCTAGACAGTCAGTGTTGAAGCTGGGATTTAAACCCTAATCTATATAATTCTGATGTGTGTGGTATGTCCACCTTACCTAAGCGATTCCCCTGATGCTTAATAATGAGGTTTTAGATGTACATTTCTCGCTGTTTGAATGTGGTGCCGTTGGCATAGAAAAGAAACCAAAGTGAATGACTTAGTGCAATTTCCTCCCTTTTATTTAATATATATTCACATTACAGCATTTTGGGTCTTCAAAGTAGGAAATTTGAATTTTTTTCCAAGCGCAAAGAGGAACTATTGAGCTTTTTTGGGAAGGGGACATGGTCTGATCTGATTTGTTTTTAAGAGAGGAGTTAGTAAATTCTGTTAAGAGCTGGATAGTAAGTGAATTAGGCTTTGTAGGTCACACCGCCTCTGTTGAAACCATTCAATCTGCCACTGTATTATAAAAACACCATGGATGATACTTAAACAAATGACTGTGTTTCTAAAACTTTATTTATTATGAGGACAGGCAGCCCTCACCGTTTTAAAAGGCTGCTTTGACGGCTTTGTGGAGATTATGGGGGGAAAGAATGGAAACCTGAGACCAATAGGGAAGCTACTGTAGTAATTCCACAAAAGACAATGGTAGTTTACCTTCACCAGGTGGAGGCAAGCTGGTTGGAGCATCATCCAGTACATCGAGAGGTTGTGGGTTTGATCCCCGTTTGGGGCATGTATGGGAGGAAGCCAATCGATGTTTCTCTCTCACAGTGATGTCTCTCTCTCTCCCCCTCTCCCTTCCTCTCTCTCCTAAATCAATAAACATACCCTTAGGTAAGGAAGAGAAAAAAGACAATGGTAGTTCCCGCTGTGGTGGCGATCAGTGAGATAAGGAGGGAGGACTGATTGGGGATATATTTTGGAGGGAGAGCTGAGATGCATGGGCCCGTGAAGGAGCCTGGCTGGTGGAGGGTAGACTATACAGAAGGGCTGAAGGATGGGATGTAAGAATTGAAGGTAAAAAGGGAAACAAGGATGACTTTTGTTTTTGGAACTTGGACAACTGAGGGTCGGGCGCCGTTTCCTGAGAAGGTAAGCACAGAGGAAGAAGTTCTTTTACTTTCAAAGTCAAGCTCTGGTATCTCCATTGGGGGTTTTGGAAATGTTTGCTTTGCGTAAAATGGAAAGCTGCAACTTTCATATGAATGGACTTTGAACAGAATCACATGAAGTGCTTTTGGATTGATTTTATGGGAGTTTCAAGTATGAGAACACATCACGGATGTTATGCTTTGATTCAAATACACTTAGGCATGTGTACACAAGCCCCCCTCCACCCCCTGCCAATTGGGAGAAGAGAGCTGATGATATGTGTCGAGCGCCCCAAAGCAGGTAGCACACTGCTTGCTATGTTTGAAACAGATGCTCAGATATGTTAGAAAAAATAGAACTGTTAAATAGGCTTTTATGCCGTAGTAGAGATCATGGGGTTCTGATTCATGTACAATGGGTTTAGGGCTTATATTATCTTTGACTTTTTTTGTTCAATGCATTTAGAGTAAATGTAGTTACAGCACTTCGAAGTGTAATAGAAGTAAATGATTTCCTTTACCTTTCTCTCTCCCTGATATAATATTTTTCGTGTGTGCACTTGTATGAGCTGAGCGGAGCTGACAAAAATGCTTCTAATGGTGTGCAGAAATCCTCAGGGAAAACATGCGTCCCAAGCTATGTGATCCTGAGCTGGCTATAGTGTGGCTGGGGTGTTTTTTCCCTCATATTTCAGAAACAAGTAATTTGGGGCAAAGTATAAATGCTTTAATAATTCCCGTGATAGCAAGACCCAGAAGACTAAAGATATATCAAAAAATGATTCTGAGGTATCATAGGAAAATTCTGTGAATTTAAAGTAAAACTCTCTTGAATAGCAAGTACTGTCCCCCCAGTTCATGATACCACTGAGCTCTTTAGGAAGGGTAGTACAGCATCAGGTGAGATAGGTCTTCATAGTCAGACCATTCCCATTGCAGTGATGGCTTTTGGAAAATTCTGGGCTCTGGGGCAACTTAAAATATGCCAGACCTTATGAAGCAGGATCTCAGAAGAAGATATTGGCTGCATGACACCCCAATTCCCATGGGAACTGAGGAGTGAATGCTCTGGTCCATACCTGGTTCAGAAGGAGGAGTGTCCACAGGACTTTCTAAGAGAATTTTCCCAGTTTTCCCTCCAATAGCTGACCCTTCCACCATCATGATAAATCACAAAACAAAAGGGACCGGAGAAAAGGTTTCAGAGCCAGGGACCTTGTTCACACAGCTTTGATCTTTGTTATTGCAAATGGTTCATGGCAGATTGCTCAGCACCCCATACCTCTTGCTGTGAACTCTGAAATGCCTAGATTTTATATGTCAGAGTATATGGAGACACTCATATACTTTTGCTTCAACGTTTAATTCTCTGGGTTACACCCTAACATGTTCCTACCCTCAGATACCTGTTTACTATGACTGTAAATAATCTCGAGGTGCAGAAGTAATCTTTAATTAACAGATTTATTCTACTATGATTAACTGGAAATGAAAAGAATAAAGGTAGACTTTCCGTAGCAAAGCGGAAAGTGGAGAAAGCAAGCCGGTGAAAGCCGTTTGAGCTATGAAACCTTCATGGAATTAACATCGGACTGTTGTATGATTCATAATGCTATTTTTCTACCCACCAATAATGAAGTTTGGCGAGTTGAATTTTTATAATCAACAGATATTTTTAAAACTTTCAGCCTGGAAAAGCATTCACTGGCAATGACTGAAAACCAGTTTCCTAGCAATATTGTCGGCTTTTAGCTTATATGAGTAGGCTTAAAGTTTTATGAGTTTTTGGCTCTTAAAATTATTAAATTGTTCATGTAATCTCTTTTAGGCCTGGATTAATTTTTGGCATATTTTGGGCCCGCTAACTTCTGTTAATCCACATGGTCATGTTACTTTCTCATTTTTACACTCAAACCAAAGATCTCCCTGGGATTTACCTGCTAACCCTTTCCTTCCTGGTCCATAAAAGAACTACAGAACTGACCCTGGCTAGATATTTATTTAATCACTTAATTAATGATTATGGTTATGATTATTATTATTTTATCTTCATCCGGGGACATGCTTAGAGAGGAGAAGGGAGGGAGAGGGAAAGGGAGAGAAACATTGATGTCAGAAACATTAACTGGTTACCTCTCACACGTGCCCCAACCAGGGACTGAACCCGTAACCCAGGCATGTGCCCCGACTGGGAATAGAACCTGTGACCTTTCGGTGCACAGGAAGACGCTCCAACCAACTGAGCCATACCAGCCAGGGCTAAATTGATTATTTTTTAGCCAGGGAGGTATAAAGTACATCACAGAGAATATAGTCAATAATATTGTTATAACTATGTGTGGTGATAGGTGGGTACCAGACCTATTGGGGATTACTTCATAAGTTATATAAATGTCTAACTACTATGCTGCAGACCTGAAGCTAATAGAATATTGAATGTCAACTGTAATTGAAAAATAAAAACTTAAAAAATTGATTATTAAAAATATTTTATTTTATTATGGTAAGAACACTTAAAGTTAGATCTACTGTCAACGATTTTTTAAGTGTACAGTTTAAGTATGCTTCACTACAGCACGGTGCTATGCAGATCTCTAGAGCTTATTCATCTTGCGTCACTAATGCCCGTTATGCTCTTTATGCCCGTTGACCCAGGGGTTTTACTTGATTTGAGCCTCACTTTCCATGGGATTTCATTTTTTAAAATTTTACTTTTACTTTTATTTTTTAGTGTTCGGTGAGGCTCTGTTGTTAGAGCAGGTTATCACTGGAACCTCCCCTCTGGGTGCGCACTCACTGAGCCCTCAACAGCCTTTTAGGCTATTTTCTAAATGAGCCATGAACCCTCTTAGTTATATTGATGTAGGTTTGTGTTTATTTCGAGGAAGTAATACATTCACATGATTTTTTAAAATAAACACTATCAAGCGTCATACAACACAAAGATTTTCTCTCAACTCTGTCCCTTTTATTACCCCCAAACAAAGGTAGGATATTCTTTTATGTCCTTCCAAAGGTGTTTTTATGCCTATACAACAGATAAAATGCATACTGTTCCTTCTCACACAGTTGGGGACATTACATACCCTATTTTAAGCTTAATTTTTTTTTTTCCCCACCCAGTAACACATCTTGCAGCACAGATGCAGATTTCTTCAGCATACATACAAAGACCTCAGTAAAAAAATGAACCACCTGTGCCCCTTAACTAGACCACATTACTTTGTTTTAGGTAGAAATTTATCATGATGGATTGTAAAAACAAAAAACAAACACACAAACAAACAAAACCATGTGACTGAAATCCCAGTTTGCCTAAGACATTTTTCTGTGTCTCAGAAAATGTCTGTAGTGTGCATAAAAAGAAAGAACGTGCTAGGTGGCCACCTGTTAAAAAGACACTGAGGTTGGTTTAGCTTAATCTGATTTTAGAGGAGCCGTGATCTAGAGAGAGGTCCTGCCATTTCTAAATGCTTTCAAAACATCCTTTAAATATTTCTCATGGAATTTTTGCACATGGCCAACATCTAGGCTGCAGAATTTCAACCTGTGTGTGCTGCAAGAATTTTTAAAACATGTAATACATGACTGCTTAGTCAGGACACTGACCTCTTTTCCCTTAGACTGTCAAATAAAACAATGACAACAGCCAACACAACAGTAGCCATCCAGAGTGAATGGATCAAAATTATAACTATTTTATGTCAGATTGGCAAAAGATGTAGTTTTGGGTGTGCCGCAGAACTGAATAATTAGTTACGTATGCTGCGAGATAAAAAAGGTTGAAAACCGCCGCTCTCAGAAATGGCCTCTCTTCAAAAATCCTTTTCTCCATTCTTCTTCCCGGGAGCTCCCCAGTGCCCACGGACTTTCAGGGGTCACTGTAGTGCGCCTGCACACCGTTGTCACAGCAGTCCACTCCCCCCGGCGCCTGAGTGTACGCTTCTTGTCTGTGAGCCTCGATCCCTGCCTTCCTTCCATGTGTGACCTCCTCAGCCATCTTAGCCCTCTAGTCCCCCTTAACTGTAATTATTTTATTTTCATCAAACATAGATAATTTTTGTTATAGCCAGTGTGTGTGGCTGGGCAGGATGTTCTCTGTACAACTTTAGGTAATATCATTCACAGTATAGGTTCCATAGGTTAGTATATGTACGTCAATAATGTTAATATTTTGTATTTAATATATTCACATAATATTTAAAATGATAATATATGAGGGGGGAACCACCCCAAAGCTGGAGTTTACTTATAAAAAATTGTGTATTTATTCTTACATGTTTAAACTTCAGTCACCTTTAAAGGACTCTACATTTGATGCAAACACTTATTGAGATGTTTTTTCCACTTCTTCGAATAGTTTTGGAACTTGTCAATTTTGATGCTTTTTAGTGCTTTTGCCATTTTTTGTTTCACCATGTCCATATCGACAAAACATTTCCCTTTGAGGACTTTTTTCATCTGAGGAAACGAAAAGTCACTAGGGGAGAAATTGGGTGAATAGGGAGGGTGGGGCACTGGGATCACAGTGTTTTTGGTCAAAAACTGCTGAACAGTCAGCACAGTGTGGGCAGTTGCACTCATAGATCACCCATCATGAAAAGGGCAAATGTACTAAGTCTTTGAAAAAATTCACTGAAGTGGAACACAGCCTCTCACAACAGTGCCAGCTGGCGCGCTGAGGCAGAGGGGTTCCTAGATCACTCAACTGGCATGGAAAAGCTGTACCACAAGGGGCCTGCCCTCCAGAAGAAAATTATGGGTCCTTTTTGGTCCCACCTCATATGATTATCTATTATCATAATTATATAACTGTATTAATTTATTTTAATATATTTTTGCATATATTTGATAAATATATACCATAGGTATAATATATGATATGTAATATGTACTGTATTGTATATACAGATTATATATAATATAATATATTCATTATGACAATTTTCCAGCAGGGGTTGTCAAGTGTCTTGAGAAAGGGAGGCTTTTTTCCAATTTGTACAAACACTAAATAATAATGAGTAGTGGCCCTGTTCTCTGTGGTAAAGAAAACGTGAGCAGGGTAGGAATTGATATGCTGGCCTCCCAGCCTGCCATCTGTTATCGTTTGCACCAGTGCTCCAAGCATGACGCGTAGCCCTGTCTCGTTCTTGCTCCATGCATATGTGGAAAATTCTGCTTCATTTTCCTTCAGACACTTTAAAGGCAAGATTTATTTTCTACTTGTCTTTCTTGACATTCATATGGACCAAGTTAATTTTATGTGTTTATCTTCCATGATAGCCCCCATGCCATTTTGTCAAAGCCATGAGGACTAGACTTTGTGCTGGGTCCTGCCTTGAAGTCTGGGTGAGTTTTGCAGGTACACACCCTCTAGGAATTCATCAACCTTGTTGATTTTTTGAGGTATCTATATATTGCTTTCCACAGTGACTGCACCAGTCTGCATTCCCACCAACCGTGCAAAAGGGTTCTCCTTTCCCCACATCCTCACCAGCGCTTGTTTGTTGTTTATTGATGATGGCCATTCTGACTGGTGCGAAGTGATATCTCATTGCATTTCTCTGATGATTAGTGACTTTGGGCATCTTTCCACATGTCTATTGGCCATCTGTATATCCTCTTTGGAGAAATGTCTATTCAATTCATTTGCTGATTTTTAAATTGCATTGTTTGTTTTTTTGGTGTTGAGTTTTGTAAGTTCTTTATAAATTTTGGATATTAACCCCTTATCAGATGTATCAGCAAATATGTTCTTCCCTTCAGTGGGTTGTCTTTTTATTTTGTTGATGGTTTTCTTTGCTGTGCAAAAACTTTTTAGTTTGATGTAGTCCCATTTGTTTATCTTTTATTTTGTTTCTCTTGTCTGAGGAGATATATCAGATAAAATATTGTTGTAAGCAATGCAATTCCACGTCTGGGAATATATCCAAAAAAATCCAAAACACTAATTAGAAAGAACATAAGCACCCCTGTGTTCATTGCAGTGTTATTTACGATCAACAAGATATGTAAGCAACCTGTGCCCATTGGTAGATGAGTGGATAAAAGAACTATGGGACATTTACACAATGGAATACTACTTAGCTGTAAAAAAGAAGAAAATTTTATCCTTCGTGACAGCATGGGTGTAGCCGGTGACCATTATGCTAAGTGACCTAAGCCAGTTAGAGAAAGACAAATACCATATGATTTCATTCTTATGTGGAACCTAATGAGCAAATTGAACTAACAAGCAAAATAGAGACAGACGCACAGATAGAGAGCAGACTGACAGCTAAGGGTGGGGGGAGGTTAGGGAGTAAAGGGATTGAGCAAAAAGGGAAAAAAGGACTCCTGGGTGTGGACAACAGCATGGTGATTGGGGGGCACAGGGGTATAAGGGAGATAAATGGTAATGGAAAAAAATAAAATTAAAAATAACTAAGCAGAAAAAAAATAAAACCATTGTCTGAGCACCTGTGACTCTAGAAATTCAGAGACTTGGAAAATAAACTAAATAAACTCCCCTGACCACTGAGGGGAGAAGAAATAGTGTTGATCAATGCTGCAGTATAAATAATCATGGAGCACATAGGGAGATGGAGTTAACAAGTCCGCCATCTGAGTTGAGTCCTGAAGGAAGTGTAGGGCGTTTCAAAGGGAAAAGAATGGTAGATGCATTTAAGGCAAACGTATGAAGGTCTGGGACAACAATGGTGAGCAATGTGTAACATAAGTGGAAGCATATGGAGGCAGAGAAGACAACCAACCTAAAAACTGAGCTAGGTCTCATTGTAACGGGCCTTGAATACCATACTAAATCACTTAGAAGCTTTCCTGAAGGCGGCAGCAGCAGGGAATCATCTCAGAGTTTTAAGCTGCGATGTCATAAAATGAGATTTAAGTTTTAAACAGACAGCTACTAATGCTTTCTGAAGATAATTGGACACATCTTTGGACTTTAGTGCCAGGGTGTAAGAGAGAAAAACTGAGTAGCTGAATTAGGACAAAGGCAGTGGATACAAAAATAGGACTGATTCAAAAGGCAATTTTAAAGAAAAAGAATCAGTCTCAGTGACATTGAAAGTACATGCACATTAAAAAGAAGTTAACCTCTAGAGTGGGTCTCTAAAAATCACTTTAGTATTTTTAGGTTCTTGCCCCTTATCATACCAAGGGGACAATTATCAATTTTACTGTCAGGGTTTATTTTTACATGTCTTGTGCCATGTAGCCATTTTTTTTTCTTGTAGAAATCAAGTTTGAGGGATCACACCCACAGTTTCTCAGAATCTTTTAAATATACTATCCAAAGTCAGGAATAGAAAGCAATCCCAATAAAAATGCCAACTAAACTATCTCATGGAGTTAGACAAGCTGCTACTAAATTTCATACGGAAAAACAAACATGCACAAATAGGAGGGGAGACACTGAAAAGAACAAGTATGAGGGTGGAGTAAGCAATACGAGATATGAAGACATGCTTTGACTCCTCGATAATCAAGACAGTGTGTTACTAGCACATGAATGGATAAACAGACTAATGTATTAGAACCGAAACTACAGAAGCAGATGCAAACATACATGGAAACTCAGCATATGACAGAGGTGTCATATTAAATCAATACGATAAAGACAGATCTTTCAGTAAATGGCTCTGGAACAACTGGGTAGCTATTTGGAAAACGTGAAGTTAGAATCATACCTCACACAATACACAAAAATAAACCACAAATAGATGAGAAATCTAAATGTAAAAAATGAAATGATACAAGTACTAGAAGAAAATATAAGTGAATTCCTCTTTAATCTTAGTGTAGGAAAAGACTTTAAAGAAATTGAAATATATTTGACATATAACATTGTGTAAATTTAAGGTATTCAGCATGTTAATTTGATATTTACATATTGTAATATGATTGCCATTATAGCAATAATTAGCACCTCTGCTCAGTCACAGAAAAATGATCATTTCTTTTTAGTGACTGAAATGATTAAGATCTAGTCTCTTAGCAAGTAATACAATATTGTTGTCTATATTCACTTTACTGTGCAATAGATCTCTAGGACTTTTTTACTGCTCATTATGAGTTTGTACTCTTAAGCAATATCTATCCTATTCCCCCAACCCCTAGCAACCACCCTTTCACTTTGTTTTTGCAAGTTTGGCATTTTCAGATTCCACATATAAGCGATATCACACAGTATTTGACTTTCTCTGCCTGAGTCATGTCACCTAGAATAATGTTCTCAAGATCCATTTATGATGTTGCAAATGGCAGGAAGTCCTTCTTTCTCAATTGAATAATATTTCATTGTGTGCGTAGACTATGTATTCTTTATCCATTCATCTGTTGACAGGCACTTAAGTTCTTTCTAAGTCTGAGCTATTGTGATTAATGTGGCAATGAACGTGGGAGTGCATATATATCTTCAGTACCCTGTTTTCATTTCCTTTGGGCTTATACCCAGAAGTGGATTGCTAGGTCATATGTTCGTTCTATTTTTAATTTTTTGAAGAACCTTCATACTGATTTCCACGGTGGCTGAACCAATTTACATTCCACCAACAGTGCATAAGTGTTCCCAGTTCTCCCTGTTCTCCTGAACATTTGTTATCTCCTGTCTTCTTGTTGATAGTCATTTTAACAGCTGCTGAGGTGGTGGGGATACAACAGAGGATTATAATACAGCTCTGTCCTCTCGAGCTTTGTCTTTACATAACAAAATGTTTAAAACCCAGCTCAAGTAGATGTGGTACAGAAGAATGGTTTTTAAAGGCGGATTTGTAGACCAGTGGGAGGTTTTAAAAGATACAGATCTGAAAATTACATTCTGATTCAGTAGTTTTAAAATGGGTCCCTATATTTAAAAAAATGCTCTTCAGGTAATTTGGATGCATAGCAGATACTATGTTCTTAGGAAGTACAGAGTTTAAAAGGCTCTTTTGGGCTAGACAGGTCAGAATTGGTTTGCTTTGCTGAAATTTGCATTGGTCTTTTGAAAATCTGGAAGGATTCATGTTTAATAGTTGAAGGAGAGAAGGTGTTCCCGCTGATGGAAACACCATGGGGAAAGTTTATGAGGTTGTGGGAGAGGAAGTTTTCAAAATGAATAATGAGACTGATACGGGAGAAGAGAACAGTACACGCATGGAGAGTGGAACCAGGATTGAGAGGAAGCTGCTAGATTCCTTTACAAAATATTTTCCAAATGACCGCCATATGAGTGTGCAACACTCGTGGTCACTGCCCAGGGTGCACACAGGAGTTTTTCCGTGCTTCTCAACTCTTTGCAGTCCTGTTTAACTATTGCAGTTTTTCATGTTTGCTTTTTAGCAAAACTTTTTATTTTATAAATATCCTATTTTGAAGTCTTGTGAATGTTTTTGAGAAATTGATGTTAAATACTTATTTCATATACTTGTATAAAATTCTTTATATAATTCTTTGCCTGAAGACTAAAACAGGTCTATATGGTTTCAAACAATGATGAAGACGTTAAATGTATTAATTAAAATAATTCATCATTGTGTTATAACAGAATATCTTTGCTAGAAACAATGTACTGATGTGTGTGTGTGTGTGTGCACATATAATTTTTTTTTAAACAGAAATTTTATTTGGATACCTGAAGAAATAATTTTAAAAAGTTTTACTCTCTCTCCCCTATGACTCTACCTACTCTATCACTGTATTTTTCTTATTGGAGATATATGAATTCAGTGTCTGAAATACACAGTTCATGATCTGATGAACACAAGGAAACAACTGTCAATGTGTTGAGCTCGAGAGGGGAGATCGAGGGGGAAATCCATCCCTCCTCCCTCATTCCTTTCTATTCACCTTCCTGGTTCTCTTCCCTTCTTTTTTTTTCATCTTTTACTAGGCCTGGATATTGCAGAGTTGGAAAAAATAGACTCGGTTTCTGTACTGACAGTCACAATGTCTCAGGGAGTGTAGATGTTAAATAAGTATGTTCTACAAATAGTTTTTTGTTGTTGCTGTTGCTATCATGGTTGGTGTTATGAAGGGGTTACTTCATTGTTTGATAGCAGCAAATAACTTGGCATTTACCCTAGTTTCTAGAAAAAGGGACGGGACAGTTAACTTGAAATCTGAAGGATTAGTAAGAGTTAACCAGAATCTATATCTTAAAACTCATCCCTTTAAAGTGTAAAATATAGTGGTCTTTAGTATATTTACAGAAATGTGTAACCATCACCACTATGTAATTTCAGAACATTTTTACTGCTCCTCAAACAAAAACCATAAAGACCTATTCTTTACTGTGTTTTTCTTTTGGTCTGTTTTTTGTGTCAGGGAAATGCACACTTCATTGAATGAGTTGTGAAGAGTTCCCTGATGGTTGGTTTGTTTGCTTTTTTTGGAAGAGTTTGTGAGAGATTAACATTATTTCTTCCTTAAACGTTCAGTAGAATATGCCAGTATAGATATACACAAAAAGATAAAAAGTGACACACTACAGCTTCCAAGACACACCAGTTGAAAGTAAAAAGATTGAAAACATATAATGCACACAGCAACTAAAGACAGCTGAAATAGCTGTAAGACTATCAGACAAAAGGCTAAGCAAATGAAGTTACTAAAGACCAAAAAAGGACATTTTACAATGACAGAAGTGTCACTGTATCTAATCCTTTGGGAATATAATTATAAATACGTATGCACAAAATCTGTGAAACAAATGCTGAGCAAACTAAAAGCAAAAGTACACAGGGATAAATTCCATTTGATCATGGTGTATGATCTTTCTAATGTACTCATAACAAAAGTTGGCTAATATTTTCCTGAAATTGTTTGCATCTATATACATTAGCTGTGTTAGCCTGCAATTTTGTTTTCTTGTGATGTTCTTGTTTGGCTTTGGTGTCAAGGCAATGCTGGCCTTGCGCAATGAATTTGGGAGCGTTCGCTCTTCTTTCAATTTTTGGAAGAGGTTGAAATAGATTGGCGTTAATTCTTTTTGGAATGTCAGGCAGAATTCACCAGTGAAACCAGATCGACCTGGGCTTGCTTTTAGTTGGGAGGTTTCTGCTTACTGATTCCGTTTCCTTACTCATTATTGGTATCTTTAGATTTTCTATTTTTTTCATGATTCGGTTTTTGTAGCTTGTATATTTCTAGGAATTTGCCTGTGACTTATAGACTATCTGGTTTCTTGGAAGATCATTGTATTTAGCGGTCTTTTATGACCCTTTGTATTTGTGTGGTACCATTGTAATGTCTCCTCTTTCACTTCTGATTTTGTCTTCGCTCATTTTTTCTCAGACAAGCTAAAAGTTTGCCAATTTTATGTTTTTAAGATACTAGTTTGGTTTCATGGTTATTTTCTATCACTTTTCTGTTCTTTATTTTATTTATTTCTGTTCTGATTTTTGTTATTTCTTTCCTTGTGCTGACTTTGGACTTCATTTGTTCTTTTTTTCCTAGTTCCTTGTGGTGTAAAGTTGCGTTGTTTATTTGAACTCTTTCTGTTTTCTTTAAAAAAAATAAATTTATTAAGGTGACATTTGTTAACAAGATTATATAGGTTTCGAGGGTACAATTCTATAATACAATACCCGTATATTGCACTGTGTGCTCAACACCCAACGGCTAGCCTGCTTCCAACACTGTACATTTGGCCCCCCGTACCCTCTTCAACCTGCTCCCCACTCTCCCTTCCCCTCCAGTAACCACCATACTGTTGTTTGTGTCTATGAGTTTATTTGTTTTTGTTTGTGTGTTGCTTTCTATCCTTTATCCCACATATGAATGAAAACATATAGTTCTTGTCCATTTCCATCTGAGTTACTTTTTTAGCATGATATGCTCAATATTCATTCATGTTTTTGCAAATGGCAGTAATTCGCCTTTTCTTATGGTTGAGTAGTATTCCATTGTATGTTTTCTTGACCTAGGCATTTATTGCTATAAACTTCCCTCTGAGAAATGCTTTTACTGCATTCCATAAGTTTTAGATTGCTGTGTTTCCATTTTCATTTGTTTCAAGATATTTTTTGATTTCCCTTTTTATTTATTCTTTGATCCATTGGTTAAGAAGTATATTGTTTAATTTCCACATATTTGTGAATTTTTCAGTTTTCCGTTATTTTCATATTATTATTGGAAAAATACTTATGATGACTTCAAATTTCTTTTTTAAAAAGATGTATTTATTTATTTGTACCTTCTTGTTAATGCTATTACAGTTTTTTCTCTCTTTGCCCACCTCCACTGAGCCCCACCCTCCCCACCCTCAGGCAATCCGCATATCATATATCATGTCCAAGCTCATGGGTCATGCATATATGTCCTTTGGTTAATCCCTTCACCTTCTTTCATCCAGTCCCCCCTTTCCTTTAACAGCTGTCAGGCTGTTCCATGTATCTATGCCTCTGTTTCTATTTTGTTCATTAGTTTATTCTGTTCATTAGATTTCACAGGTAAGTGAAATCATGTGGTGTTTGTCTTTCACTGACTGGCTTATTTCGCATTGCATAATATTCTCCAGGTCCATCTGTGCTGTCGCAAAAGGTAAGAGTTTATTCTTTTTTATGCTGTGTAGTAGTCCATTGTGTAAATGTGCCACAGCTTTTTTTTTATCCACTCATCTGCTGATGAGTACTTAGGTTGTTTCCAACTCTTGGCTATTGTAAATAACACTGCTCTGAGCATAAGGGCGCATATACATTTTTTCATATTGGTGTTTCAGGATTCTTACGATATATTCCCAGAAGTGCAACCACTGGATCAAAAGGCAGATCCATTTTTAATTTTTTGAGGATACATCATCTGTTTTCCACAGTGGCCGCACCACTCTGCATTCCCACTAGCAGTATACTAGGGTCCCCTTTTCTCCACAACCTCGCCAACATTTATTGTTTGTTGACTTATTGATGGTAGCCATTCTGACAGATGTGACGTGGTATCTCATTGCGGTTTTAATTTGCATTTCTCTGATGATAGTGATCTTGAGCAGTTTTTCATATGTCTATGGGCCATCTGTATGCCCTCTTTCGAGAAGTGTCTATTCAGATCCTTTGCCCACTTTTTAATTAGATTGTTTGTCTTTCTGGTGTTTTGTATTAGTTCTTTGTATATTTTGGAGGTTAAACCCTTATCAGGTGTATCATTGGCAAATATGTTATCCCATACAGTGGTTTCTCTTTTCTTCTTGCTGGTGGTTCCTTTGTTTCCCTAGGAGATGTATTGTCAAAAATATTGCTTTGTAAGATATCTGAGATTTTACTGCCTATGTTGTATTCTAGGATTTTAATGGTTTTGTGACTTACATTTAAGTCTTTTTTTCCATTGAGTTATTCTTGCGTGGGGTGTAAGTTGGTGGTCTAATTTCATGTTTTGGCAAGTACCAGTCCAGTTTTCCCAACACCCATTTACTGAGGAAACTGTCTTTCCTCCATTGTATACTCTTGCCTCCTTTGTCAAATATCAATTGACCAGAAAGGTAAAGGTTTACTCCTGGGCTCTCTGTTCTGTTCCATTGCTCTATATGCTGGTTCTTATACCAGTACCAGGCATGTAATTTTGATTGCTGTGGCCTTATAGTTTGATATCAGGTATTGTGATGCCTCCAACTTTATTCTTTTGCAAGATTGCTGAGGATATCCAGGGTCTTTTTTTGTTCCATATAAATTTTGGAATATTTGTTCTAGATCTGTGAAATATGCTACTGATATTTTAATAGGAATTGCATTGAATCTATAGATTGTTTTGGGTAGTACAGACATTTTAATGATGTTAGTTGTAATCCATGTACATGGTATATGTTTCCACTTATTTGTATCTTCCTCAATTTATTTCTTCAGTGTCCTATAGTTTTTCCAAGCACAGGTCTTTTACCTCCTTGGTTAAATTTATTCCTAGGTACCTTATTTTTTTCATTGTTGTAATAGCAAATGGGATTTTTAAAAAATGATTATCTTTCTGATAGTTCATTATTGATATATAAAAATGCCATTGATTTCTGAGTATTGATATTGTATCCTGCTACTTTTCCAAATTCATTTATTAGGCCTAACAGATTTTGGGTGGAGTTTTTAGGGTTTTCTATGTATATTATCATGTAGTCTGTGAATAATGACAATTTTACTTTCCCCTTTCCAGTTTGGATGCCTTTTATTTCTTCTTGTCTGATTGCTGTGGCTAGGACTTCCAGTACTATGTTGAATAAGAGAGGTAAAAGCAGATATGCCTGTCTTGTGCCTGATCTTAAGAGGAATGGTTTTATTTTTTTTCCCATTGAATATGATGTTGGTTATAGGTTTTTCATATATGGACTTTAGTGTGTTGAGATAGGTTCCTTCTGTTCCCACTTTGCACAGAGTTTTATCATAAATGGGTGCTGGATTTTATCAAATACTTTTTCTTCATCTATTGATATGCTCATGTGATTTTAATCTTTCATTTTTTAATGTGATATGTCACATTTATTGATTTGTAAATATTGTACCTTGCAGCCTGGAAAAATCCCACTTGACCATGGTGTATGATATTTTTAATGTATTGCTGGATCTGGTTTGTTAATATTTTTTTGAGTATTTTAGCATTTATGTTCATCAGGGATATTGGCATATAATTTTCTTTCTCTATTATGTCTTTATCTGGCTTTGGAATTAGGACAATACTGGTTTCATAATAATAGCTTGGAAGCGCTCTGTCCTCTTGAATTTTTTGAAATAGTTTGAGAAGGAGAGGTATTAGTTCTTCTTTGAATGATTGGTAAAATTCACTTGTCAAGCCATCTGGTCCAGGACTTCTGTTTGTTGGGAGTTTTTTTATTACTGCTTCAGTTTCATTAATTGTTATTGGTCTTTTCATGTTTTCTGATTCTCCTGATTCTGTTTTGGAAGATTGTATATTTCTAGAGACTTATCCATTTCACTCAGGTTATCCAATTTCTTGGAGTATAGTTGTTCATCGGATCTTCTTATATTTCCTTGTATTTCTGTGGTATCAGTTGTAACTCCTCCTCTTTCATTCCTGATTTAATTTATTTGGGTCCCCTCTATTTTTTTCTTGATGAATCTTGTAAGAGGTTCATGAGTCTTGTTTATCTTTCCAAAGAACAAGCTCTTGGTTTCATTTATCTTTTGTATTATTTTAAGTTTCTATGTCATTTATTTCTAGTCTGATCATCATTATTTCCTTTCTTCTACTTGCTTTGGACTTTGTTGTTGTTTTTCTAATTCTTTTAGGTGTAGGGTTAGATTTTTCTTCTTCTAAGCCTATACTTCTATGAACTTCCCTTTCAGGACTGCTTTTGCTATGTCCCAGAGATTTTGGGTTGTTGTATGTTCATTTTCATTTGTTTCTAGGTAATCTTTGATTTTTCCCTTGATCTCATTAACCCATTCATTATTTAATAACATGCTATTTAGCCTCCAGGTATTTGAATGTTTTTAGTCTATTGAGGTTGATTTCTAATTTTATGCTATTGTGACCTGAGAAAATGCTTGATTTGATTTCAGTCTTCATGAATTGGTTAAGACTTATTTTGTGTCCTAACTTGGTCTATTCTTAAGAATGATCTATGTGGACTTGAGAAGAATGTACTGAGGTATATTCTTCTGCTGCTTTGGAATGAAATGTTCTGTAAACATCAATTAAATTCATTTGATCTCTAGTGTGTCATTTAATGTCATTGTTTACTTGTTGATTTTTTGGTCTGGAAGATCTGTCTATTGACAGTGGAGGGGATTTTTTTATTTACACAGGCTAAAAGTAAAGACATGGAGGAAAATATTCCATGCCAATAGAAATAAAAAAAAAATTGATAAACAAGATTGATGAACTTCTAACCAGATTCATCAAGAAAAAAATAAAGGGGACCCCCCAAAATCCCCCACTATAACTGTATTGCTGTTGTTCTCTTCCTTGAAGTCCACCAGGATTTTCTTTTTATATTTAGGTGCTCTTAAAGTGGTGTATATATGTTTACAAGGGTTATATCCTCTTGTTTGATCAACCCCTTTAGTATATGTAGTGACATTTTTTGGTCTCTTGTTATGGTCTTTGTTTTGAATTTTGTTAGATATGAGTGTGACTACCCCAGCTTTTCTTTTCTTTTTTTTTCATTTCTATTTGCTTGGAATATTTTCCTCCATGTCTTTACTTTTAGCCTGTGTAAATCTTCTGTTCTGAGGTGGGTCTCATGTAGACATCATTTATATGGGTCATGTTTTCTTATCCATTGAGCTACCCTATGCCTTTTTATTGGAGCATTTAATCCATTTACATTTAAGGTTATTATAGATAGGTACTTATTTATTGGCATTTTTATCGTACATATGTTTTTCTCTCTCTTTATTTCTCATCGTCCTCCCCTCCCCTTTCTCCTCCTCCTCCTCCTCCT